>JASDQU010240448.1:179154-214811 GCA_032191745.1 Picea mariana | reverse complement strand
GTTATGACCTCGGAAAGTTGAGGTACCAACTTACCCATTGGAGCCCACATAACTTTTGACGTTTCATCTCCTAGGGTTAGGATTTTAGATGTCTATGGATTTGGCATTCATGAGTAATGTTAAAAAGGTCTCTGGAGCCTCATTGTAATCATTCTGCTCAGATGAATGCCCATAGCAGCCACATCTCTTCTTAGAGATGGCTACCACCATTCGAGCAAGTTGTTTTCAATTCTGCAATTTTATAGTTTCAACCCATTTTCTTTATTCAATAGAAGTTATTGCTCACTAGATATCTATTGTTGTTCTCCATATCTTTGTGTCATTGTATTCAATCTATTATTCATTTTGTTCCGCTCATAAATTTGGATCAGTGGTATCTGGGTGGTCTTCTTTTCTTTTCTTTTTCTTTGTGCATGTCCTTGACAAGATTTGGATACAAGAAATTGAGACTCGAACCAATCGAGCCTTTACAAGATCAATTGTGCTGAGCCAGAAAACAACTCATAAGGGACGAGAAGAAAGATGATGGAGCAGAAGATCCTTTGAAACATTTGCTCGAGGAATTCCTTGTGTGACAAATAAACAAAATATGAACAACTTTTCATAGATCCTTTGACGACTGCCCACAAGAGACACATCTTCATTAAGCGGCCACACAAACCCCTTCAAGGTACAAGTAAATTTTGATATTCCATTATTTGAAGGACTGATAGATGTGGATGTTGTAGATAAATGGTTGAATCTACTCGAAGGGTATTTTTTAGTCCACAATTTTTTCGATGGGGAAAATATTACTTTTTCACTCCTCAAGACCATCCCCCATGTTAAGCATTGGTGGGATATTTACTCTAAGAAAAGGGCCACAGACAAATCAACAATATTTGTGGATTCCTCCACATGAGATTCCTTCATGGATTCCATTAAAGAATATTACTACCATGTTGGAAGCTACGATGACTATTTACACAAGATGGATCATGCTATGTCACGAAATGGACCAAATAGTACCATATTTCACCAATATTTTCCATACCCTGTGCACCAGATTGGGTATCAAAGACTCTCAACGACATCTGGTGCTCAAATACCGTGACTGTCTGCATAGATACATTCAAACATAAATGGGGTTTCTAGACATCTCATCATTAGGTGCAACTTATATATATGTTGTTAAGATCAAGCAGAAATTTAAGCAGAAGAGGCGAGAGTTTGGATCTGCAAACTTGTTACAGTTGAAGCGGGTCAAAGGTAGCGTGAACCCACAAAACAAGAGACAGAGCAAAGATGGTCACCCTCAGGACAACCAGTCCAAGCCACACCCCAAGAAGGGTAATGATAATTTGAATAAGGACACGAGAAAGTGGTGTGAATACCATAAATTCCCTTGGCACAACACTGAAGAATGTCACTCCAAGAAGTGACTGGTGGCTGAGTTGAAATCTTTCGAGTTAGAGACAAATTCTGACTTTGAATCAAATCTAGAAAGAGGGAAGCGGATTATCGATGCCGAATCTAGTGCCAATGTCACTACCACCAAAGTCCAACCAAGCAAACCAGAAGAACCAGAGGAAGGGGAGTGCCTCTTTCATTCACAGATGTGGGTAAAGGGGGCTTCGATTTATTTAATTGTCGATAACAATAGTTAGAGTAACCTGATCTCAGCAGAGGTCATCAAGTGACTGGACCGACCGATGACACCATAGCCACAACCCTAGACCATCGACTAGATTTGCCAATAAAGAGATCTCCGCGTCAGCCAACAATGTCGTCTTCCCTAAAATACCAAGTCCTTCAAAGACAAGGTATTGTGTGATATTTCTCCCCTTGAAGTTTGTGATTTTTTTTAGGCCAACCATATTTGTGGAAGTTACATGTTGTGTATGAGTCTAGACCCTGTAGTGTTATTATTACTTTTGGTAGACAATGGTACAAGATACCAGAGGTAGCACTTCCTACTGCTATTTCTTTAATCTTTTCTAAGCAATGCAGTAAGGTCATTTCATAGACTGGGAAGTTCATCTTCTTTGTGATCCATGCTCATAGTGAGAAGAAGGTCTGGGCCACATCTGTGACCTCTACACATAGTCTCTCTTTGCAGTAGAAGCAAGTGGATGAGATCGTTGAAGAGTACAAAGACATCTTCTCCTCACCCATCGGGGTACCAACTCACTTCCAATTCAAGCATCCAATTGATCTAACCCTTGGTTCACCTCTGCCTAATGGACCAATCTATCATTGCTCGCTGATGGAAAATGATGAAATCAAGCGCCAGATCCAAGACTTTCTTCAAAAGGAGCACATTTGACCCAAATCCTCCCCTTATAGAAGCCTGATCGTACTCGTGCAGAACCAAGGCTTATACACCCCTCTTCCTAGTCCCGAGAGGCCTTGGGAATCCATCTCGATGGATTACATGTTTAGCGTTTTGTCTACCAAGAAAAGAAATGATTGTGTATTTATGGTGATTGATTGGTTTTCAAAAATGGCCATTCTCATAGTGTGCAAGAAGAGCATCAAAACCATAGATACTACCAAGGTCTTCTTCGAACGGGTGTGGGTCCATTTTGAAATACCACAGAACATCATCTTAGATCGGGACAACAATTTTCTCAACACATTTTGGTTGAGTCTCTGGTCACTGTTGGACACCAAGCTCACTAAATCCACTACCTTCCACCCCCAAATCGATGGCCAAGCAAAAGTCGTCAATCGAATGATTGTGCTCATCCTGTGCATGTATAACTCTAACCATTCGCATACATCATATGCGAGTCTTCCCTATGTTCAACAAAACTACAACATGGCTCTCCATAGCTCCACTGGCCATAGCCCATTTTAGGTGGGGTTGGGATTCCAACCCTTGGGTCCCATTTATATTGCACTACCTCTTGCAACCCCACAGGTGGAATATTCTCATGTTCAGTAGGCTGATAAATCCACCGGATTCATTGAACGAATTCAACGCATTCTTCAACAGGTCCATGAGATTTTGTAGAAAGTCAATGCTAAGTACAAGCAGTGCTATGATCAACACTGGGTACCGCACAAGTTTTAGGTGGGAGATAAGGTCTGGTTATATTTGCAGAAAGAGTCCCTTGCAAGACCCCATCAGAAGCTCCATCCACTTCTCTATGGGCCTTACACTATCATCAAGGTTGTGGGTGACAATGCTTTTAAGCTCAACACTCCCCCTTCCTTGACTTGCACCCATTGTTCAATGTGGACCTACTTCGACCGTATCACCATTATTGGACACCTCATAAATCAAAGAACAATTGACACCAACAGAGATCAACCCTGACTGCATGGAACAAGCATATACTAATCATATAGTGGACACACAGGTCAAGGGCACACGTCAACATATGATCCAATTTTATCGGGTTGTCAAGGAAGGACAACTCTTGCACCAAGGAAAGTGGCTCACCCGGGGCCAAATTCAACAGAAATTTCCTCACCAGATGGGGGCACTCAATGCAATGGAGACCACTGATTCCTAATGGAGGAGGAATGATCTAGGTGGATATTGGTGGCCACCCACCTATTTCAACTGGCTCATCTTGAAAGTTTTAGTTCAACATGTTTCTCCATAATGATCTGACATTTCTTTGTAATTGTGGGTTTTGCACTTTTGGGGTTGTCCTGAATCCCTACACATCATCCAGGTGGATATTGGTGGTTGCCCACCTATTCCAATTGGCTTATTTTATAATTTTTCATGTCAATATATCTTTTTGTACTTCTAGGGCCATTTTGGGGCCCTAAACATTTTTTTTGGCTTGCCATAGTCAAACTGCAAACATAGTCAAATTTGGACGACATAATGTGTAGTTCTCGAAAACATCTTTTCCAATGGGATATCACATGCCTAAAACAGAGGTCGTATGAAAAGTTATGGCCCAAGGATGTTGAGGTACCAACTTACCCATCGAGACCCACATAAGTTTTTGCGTTCCATCTCCTAGGATTAAGTTTTTCGATGTCTAAGGTTTTGGCATTCATGAGTAATGTTAAAAAAACATCTGAAGTCTCATTGTAATCATTCCACTCAGACAAATGCACGTAGAAACCACATTTCTTCTCAGAGATAGCTACCACCATTCGAGCAAGTTATTTTCAGTTCTGCAGTTTTACAGTTTCAGCCTATTTTCTTTATTCAATAGAAATTGTTGTTCACTAGATATTTGTTGTTGTTCTCCGTATCTCTGTGTCATTGCATTCAATCTATTATTCATTTAGTTCCACTCATAAATATAAATCAACCTCATTCAAACAAACAACTACCTTTATCCACTTGAACTAACCTACAAACTTATTATATTATTAATAATTAAATATACTAATTATTTAATAATATATATTTTCATATTTTATAATCTATTTACTAATTTACAGTATAATAATTTTTTTGGCAATCGAATATAAATATAGAATATTAAAGTATGGACACCTAATATGAGTTTTAAGAAAACCTATAAATTAATAATAAATATATATTTATACTTTTTATAATCTATTTATTAAAAGGGAAATCTCAATAAATGAATGAGAGTTGCATCTTTATTAAAAGGGAAATCTCAATAAATGAATGAGAGTTGCATATAATTAGGTATACTTCATCTTTTATGTAGTAATTATGGCAAGTATTCTAACTATGCCATCCAATAGATCAGATATTCCCGCGAGCTACCTTACCTATCGATACTGACTGATTTCCCTCACGCAGGCTGTACAGAACGAAAAAGAAAGGTTCCGGTAGTGCCTCCCTCTCGTGGGCGGGTCAAGAGGTGTTAAGATGCCCCAGGTCCCTTGGCCTTCCTACCATGAGGGCCGACTTGACTATTGCCCGGAGGTAGGTACGGGGGGCTTGTGGCTCTTTGCCTTCAGTTACCTCCAGTGGTAAAGGTTTGAGGGAAAGAAATAATAAAAAGCCTTTTTCACGAATGGGAGATCCTATGGAATGACAAGCGTTTTGTGAACAAATCAGTGTCTTGTCTGGATTGGGAATAGCAATTTCATTTTTGGAACCGTATATATATACTTCGGAATGGTGAGCAGCTAGCCGACGGCCCAGATGTGCGTTCGTACTCAGTGATTTTTGAAGAACCAAACTGGAGGGATTGTACATGGTCCTGTTTCGAGCTGGCTCAGATTATTAGCTACGTATATATATAAAATATTAGAGTATGGACACCTAATATGAGTTTTAAGAAAACCTATAAATTAATAATAAATATATATTTATATTTTTTATAATCTATTTATTAAACATATATTTATATATTTTTTATAAATAATCATAGTTTTTAACGATAAATTGTAAACACTAAAATATAGAATATATACTTTCTTTGTTATAGGTTTAAATGTAGAGAGGATAGAACATATCTACCTCTTTGAACTAAATGATAAAACTTTATATATATATATATATATATATAAAAGTTTATAGTATTTATGAAAATTGTTATATATTTATTTAAACGAGTTAGTAATATTATATTATAAAATAAAATTTTAAAGTTAGTTAGGTTTAATTTGGGTGGTTTTATTTAAATGCTTTAAAAATTAGATTTTTAAATATACTAAATTATATACATTATTTTTTAGTAAATCTTTTTTATCTTAATGTTTTTGAAAATTTAGTGTAATTTTTTTCATTCTAAGTTTGTATGATGTTTTTGAAAATTTAGTGTAATTCTTTTCATTCGAAGTTTGTATAGATCTATAAGATACTTTCTTTCATTGCGATTTTGGAGTTTGGATAGATGAATCAAGATGAGAGATGTAGGGTATCGAGTGGTATTTTACAGAGTCTACTATGATACTCATGGAATTGATGTCATTGTCCTTAAACTTCTCCATAGCTACAACATTATGAGGTTTCTTCTCTTTTCCTTCTTCAAAGTGTGGTTCCATGATCTTTCCTTTCACGATATACAACACTTTATTCTTGGAAAGGGTGAGATCAATCCTTGTCTTCGATGCTCTGAAGTTAGAAGCCCCTTATAACTTGTTTTCTGAATTCATAGAATAAGTCATGACTACTTTGAGTTGGTCAACCTTTGATTTTGACCAAAAGCTCAAACTTTGTGTTTTAGCTTGTTGAGAGTACTAGTAGGTGCACTGGGTTAGGGTGCATTAGATTATCTAGAAATTAGGTAAATCTCTTCACTTAAGGTGCCTCAACAATAGGGTTAGGGTTTTGTTGCTGCAACAAAAATTGACTACAATTGCAACCGCAACTGTAACTGAGCAAATCCTTCCAATCTATCTTCTAGAGGTTAGATTGTTTGAAGATAGTGTGGGCCCATAACCTGCTAGAATAATGTAGATGTGCTCATTTAACCATAGAAATATTGTCACCCAACCATAGGCCAAATCCACCCCCGAGCACCTTAACCTTGACAGAGAATGATTCTGGAAGCAAACCCTAGGCCTAATAGCCAATCAATGTAGCGTATCTCTCTCGAGATCTAACACAAAAGACAGAAAGTCCAAACCATAACCAATATAAAGTCCAAGCCTAAACTGAGTATACAGGTTGTAGTAGTTGCAACTGCAACTACTCTCTAGACTTACATGCTTACCCAGTTTCTGCAGTGCACACTCTTACATTTCTGCAGTTGAGAGATGTGAGTACCAAATGAGATTTGGTGTCCTGTATTTATACTGTTTATGCTTAGATGTCTGGGCTGAATTCTCATTTTGGAGGCTAAAGACTCAATATTACATATTTCCTTTAGCCAACTTGTGTTCTAGGGTTATTTTCAATGCTTTAGGGTTTCTTCTTGCTTCCCAAAATATTCTATTCTTCCCAGGGTTACACGTGGAGGTTAATACCTCCCGCATCTACCATAATATCAACACATAATGCATAGGACTAAGAATTTCCTCCCATCCATAGACGTTGTTGTTCATAAGCTTTCAACAATGAGGGAAAAATGATTCCTAATACTAGACTAAGGTCTGATAACATCGAAGTTTTTCATTCCAAGGTTTCCATTGTTGTAACTAGTCTACAACCCATTATTCCCCACATGCCTGTCCTACCCCAGGAAGTGTGCCCCTTCTCTACTCAACATTCCTTTGGTTTCCCCACTTCCCTTCTAGGGCTTCAACAATAGGTCGAACATGAAGTCTCAGAGCAGTGCAACTAATTCCTACTGCACTAGGAAATTTTTTTATAACAAATCTCTCACCTGGAGAGAATGCTCACAGGTTTGACAACTTGCCTCTTCGACAACAAATCTCTCACATGGAGAGAATGTTCACAGGCTTGACAACCTACCTCTTCAACCACAACCGGTTGACCCAAGCACATGGTTATATTGTGACAGATAATTCTTCCTTTTCTCGGAACAATATCAGTCCAAAAACATGAATAAAATAAATGACCTCCCTTGAAATACACTAAGGCCAACAATATATATTGCATGCATTAAACTAAACACTTGTCACCTTCAAAATATAACTTTAGCCACTTGGTGACTTGTTCCCATTTCTCAAGAACTTAAGATAAATGATTATGCATACATTATACTTTTCTATAAATATTAATAAAATATTCCCTTGGCTTAATTTCTCCCCTTTTCCCTTTTTCGGTGGAGTTCAACCCCCCATCTCATTTTCGTCGGAGTCTCTCTGTGCATAGTGATGTGATTTTATTAATAACTTATGTGTGATTACATTTTACAAGAAAATGCGCATTGACATATTCGCTTCCTAGCTCACCAACCTCATAACCACACAAGCTCTCCGACCTCAATACACACACACACACACACATAACTTGGTCATCCTTGTACTTACCTAGGTGTACACAACATTATGGAATGTGTGAACCCTTGTATTTGTGTGCAATCCATACACACTTAGGTGCGCGTAACACTATGGAATGTGCACACTCTTTTCTCTATCAAATAAAATTTGTGCATTACTCAAGTGTGCACAAAACCACAACTTATTGTTGACGAATCACCGACCTATATGCACAATTACATTTACACTTGGTACCAACGGCTTGTTAAGGAAAATGTATGAAAAAACTTACTCAAGCATTTTGAGATCTTGTTAGGCTAAGGCAAGATAGTTGGGAATGTTACCCAAAGTTTATAGCCTTTAATTCAAAAAAATCTCTTAATCCACAGGTAATATGTACTAGGGACTGAGGCTGATTTTATATGTTATAGGTAACTGTAAAAAAAAGAAAAGAAGAAGAAGAAGAAGAGATATACATAGATTTGTACATGGATAAGAAACAATAATAAAAGTAAAATCTGAACAATATCATTAAAATACACATGTGAGACTAGAATCGAAAATATTTTTTTTTATATTAACTTCATTTTGAGATACAAAGCATAACTCTCTTTACAAAACCCTACGAGGGTGGGACCAAAGTCAAATTTAGAAGTCTTCGATGGACACCATACAAAAAGACTCTAACAACAAAAGAAAATTGAAGCTAAAGATTTGGATCAACTTGCCATAAAAATGTTTTCACTTAACTCTACAAAAGATTCTTTATTAGTCATGAAATCTAATCCATAAACAAACAAGAACACACAAAATTCCAAATATACATAATACACGTTTAGAAACAAGATGTTGAAATATATGATTCACTTTTGAATCCTGCTTCCTTCAATAAGACCCTAATGTCGTCAAGATGGTTTAGCTTTCTAGTAAACTCAAAATAAATGAAGAAAATAATTATCTCACAGGTATAGAGTAGACCTTATAGCATAAGTTCCCCTTCTTTTCTCTCTCCTTTGTCTCTTGCTTTGATTGAGCCTTTATTCTTTCTCAATAAGTTATGGTAGTTCAACTACCTTTCCTTTGTTAAGGTTAATTAGCTTAACTAATTAGTTGAGACAAATAAATAATAATATAAATAAGGGTATATTTAAATAATAACTAAATAGGTGGGACCCCTTGTCACTCCAATTTTGATTTTTTTAATAATCATCAAAACATGAAGTATGATACCCCAAATATTTGATTGAAACATCTGCCTTGTAACTCCCATCATCATATTAATAATCAAATATTTTAATATCAACAAAATAGAACATGATTATATCCAAAAAAAACATTATATCTGTGTTGTCCAAAACTCTGTCTAAATATGTTTTTGTTGTCCAAAATACTATCATATCAAATAAAAAGACTTTCCTCAAAAGAAAATAACATTAACATGATTAAAAACCATATTTTTTGTGAGAGACATTTTGCCTCTTTTCACTGCTGCTTTCTCTTGATCCCCTTTCTGATTTATCCTGTGTAATAACCTTCAACTGATGGGAACCTTATGGCGGGATTTCATTGATGACACGGTAACAATCATCTTTGAGATGGAGATGAGAGGATACTAATTCAGAGGAGTCTTTAGAATACTTGGAGGGATTAGCCACCTCTTTTCCTTTATCTAATTTTGGCTTAGGGATGGAAGCTTTTAATCTTTTGCTTGCATGAAAGGACTGTACTGGTGAGCCAAGACGATCAAGTTGGCCATTTGGGTTGATTGGTGGTGGAGGAGGGGGTAATGGAAACGAAAAAAGTAGGCCAACCATGGCGATGAGCTACAGGTTTCTTGCCAGCCATCATTGGCAGGTGGTTCTGGATGCATAGACACATGAAGGGGGACATGGATACCGGTGAAATTTTGACATGGATGGAAAAGAGGCCTCTCAGGTATAGGTTGCAGAATTCCTAGGCCAACTAGATTAAAAAACCCATCTTGGAAAATTTGATTTAATTCTTGCAGATTGCGTCAAAATGTATCGAAAATCGTGGTATTCTATGGCCTCTTTGTCGATTATTTCCTCTACCTCTGTTTGCACCTTTGTCATTGTTGCATCTGCTAAAAAACTCATCCTGAAGAAATATTCAAATCATGTTATGAAAAACTCTTAACAATCCATGCATCAATACTCTACATAACATTCACAAGGTTGGCTCTATAATTCACAACATAAGCACATGCAATCCATCCATCCATCATACTTTTAAATTCAATAATCTGTTTCCATTTGGATAGGGAGTGATATGACTATTGGGAAGATGGGGGAATTTGTAATGAGTGGAAAATGGTAGCATGGACGATAAACAACCAATGGATATTGTTCAAGAAAATGTAGAGGTAACTTCTTTATAAAAAATTGTTTCCATATCCAAACTTCCAACACCAGTTATCATCTAGCCCCCCGCCCCCCCTCCTCCATTTTTTTATAAATGAAATTCATAATAACAAAACAAGGAATAAATTAAATGTATTTGGGAAGGTGGTGGGCATATAATGAGTGGAAAGTGAGAGAATGAGATGATTACTATTCTATTACATGAAATAACCTTTATTGACTTTTAAAATTGGCATTGCCATCATTTTCCTAAAACCTTTCTTTGTTAACAATTCAAATCTAAGACATGACAATTTTTATAGGGCTTAATATAAAACCCAATGAAAATTCCAGGACTGTCAAACTTTACAATTTTCATTTCCCTTTTTTCTTTTTCCATAGATATCCATTTAAACTAGAACATTTTATAGGAGACTATTTCCAACGTCAATTGAAAACAATTATAGCCAAATTGCCTCAAGCCAACATGGGAGGTTGAGAAAACAACCATAAAGCCATCGACACTTGATCATATAAAACTTATATCAAAAGCCTAATAATTGCTACATAAATTGATTGGGTTCAAAATCCCATTATGACGCTGGTTGTTATCATTTTTTTCAAAAACCATATAACTTCAAAATCAACTTTATCCTCATAAATAAATAACAAACAAGCCAAAACTTCACATATATAACCAATCTTTTCCACTGTCGAGTCAACACCATAAAAAGTATCAAAACCCAATTTCGAATTCACTAACATTCCATATATCGAATAGAAAAGTGAGATCTAGGCATGCCATGGGTGAAATATTTATATTTTTTTATAATCTATTTATTAAATAATAGTAAGTATTGTATGAGCACTTAATGTCAATTTTAAGAAAGTCTATCAATTATTAATAAATATATATTTATATTTTTTATAATCTATGTATTAAATATATATTTGTATTTTTTTTTATAAATAACCATAGTTTTTTTAACGATCAATTGTAAACACATTAAAATATAGAATATATACTTTCTTTGTTATATGTCTAAATCTAGAGACGATAGAACATTTCTACCTCTTTCAACTAAATGATAAAACTTTATATATATATATATATATATATATATATATATAAAGTTTATTGTGTTTATGAAAATTGTTATATATTTATTTGAACGATTTAGTAATATTATATTATAAAATAAAATTCTAAAGTTAGTTAGGTTTAATTTGGGTGGTTTTATTTAAATGCTTTAAAAATTAGATTTTTAAATATACTAAATTATATAAATTATTTTTTAGTAATTTTTTTTGATCATGATGTTTTTGAAAATTTAGTGTAATTTTTTTCATTTGAAGTTTGTATGATGTTTTTGAAAATTTAGTATAATTCTTTTCATTCGAAGTTTGTATAGATTTATAAGATACTTCCTTTCATTGGGATTTTGGATTTTGGATAGGTTTATTTAAATTTTGTGTGAGTCAATGATTGACTCAAGAAGAGAGTAAGCATGTTACAAAGTGAGATTTAAACCTAGGTTAAAAAGGATAACAACTTAGGGGTGGTAGGGGGTCTCTATAATACTAGATGCAATGAGATGACTTATTATGTGTGAGGATTGTAAATATATCAAATAATATCACTAACGCCTACTAATTATGGATGGGTTTGTGCATCACAAAAGAAGTAGGTCTTAAAAATTTAATAATTATGGGGATTTGATGTTGGTTATTAGAGCCATTGTTACTCATGCATCGTTGGGGGGGAATTCCTTAAGTTCCTTCATATCGAGGATTAAAAAATCACTTTCCAATTTTGATCACATATCGTTCTTCCACATAAATTGTGAAACAAATGACAACATTGAGCACTAGGCCAAGGTGGCCTCCTCCTTAAACCTAGGTACGTTGATAAAAAATGGGGTGTGTGGTTTTACCCCCATAACTTAATGACATTCAAGCATTGTTTCATTTCATTTCACATTCAATGCAAGATCGAAGCAGGACATGTCAAGGAAAGGATGGTTGGTGGCTACCACCATTCACACATATGAACTATATGGAGGGTTGCAAGGGTATTCATTGTTGTTTATGCGAGTCATTTTTGAAATGTGGGATTGTGTTGGAAATGGGGAATCTCTGCTACAAAAGACCCTCAACGGAGAAAGTTTTATATCTTGAAGCATCTATGGTTTTGACATGGCGTATTCATAAGGGAGGTTGTTTAGGATTTAAGGAGGCAAGGAGATATTGGGTGTGGGTTTAGTGCAACCATATGTGATCACAAGTGTTCATGGGTGGTGAGTTTGGGAAGAATCATGTCCTTAATGTTGTCTCTCTTTCTAGTGTGCAAGCTAGGAAATCCCTGGTTCTCTGGTTGATTTTTCCTATTTTTGTTTTTCTTGAAGTATATGACTTTGTCTTATTTAACTAGAATAGTAGTCCTCTGTTCTTGTTAGTTTTCAATAAGATTGGAATTGGAATTAACTGTCTGGGGATTGCTTGTCTCAATTTCTATTTAAGAAGCTTTGTTCGAGGTTCCTTTCAAGTAGATATGGACAACTCAGAGTGGAATAGAGCTCAGAAAATTCTTTGCGGGCATAGAGAAATTACCGAAGCTAATAACAATGCTTTCCTGCACGTTTCCATGAAAATTATAGAGATGAAGAAAGTTAGTGTGATGAATGTTAGCAACATCATGAACCTTCTCCTTTTATAGAAGTAAAATGTCAACATCTCCATTCTCTAGTTCTTCCACAATGTTCAAACTTTCTCTCCCTCTCACTCTCTTTCCTTAAAAAAACATGGTTATGTGAAATCGTTATAGAATTACCTCAGGGAAGATGAATCAGTGGGCCTGATCCATGATCTCATGAAGGTGGAAGAAGCTCCCCCTACTTTGTTGAGGGACATGAAGCTCGGGACAATTCACCTTCTTGACTGGTTTTATGTTTTTCAAAATAGTTAGTTTTTGGGTTAGTTTGTAAAGTAATCTCCTAGCCAAAATACTTGGAAATCCTATATAGAGAAGACCATAGTGTTTATGTTAGTTTTTTTAGAACTATGTTCAACGATGGATCAAATTTTGGAATTTTGCATGTAATTGTTGTCAACTTCGGAGCAACTCTTTCTTTTTTTTAATGAATACAAATTTCTAGTCTAGTTTTAAAAAAGGATAACAACTTTCCTCTAAATTACTAAAACTCCACCCAATTATCAATGAATTTAGTTTTGATATAAATTTTTTAAGTTAAATTTGATAATAGATGAATTTTTTTTTTCTATATTATCATAACCAAATAATATTTTGATAGCACAAAGTTAAATTGTAATGTCCCCACCCACCCAGGTTGGGCCACACCACACAAATATCGACAAAAATGCTATGATACCACAATGTAATGTCACCAGACACCTGAGCTGGGCCACACTACACAAATCTCCCCAAAATTTCTCTGATACAACAATGTAACATCCCCAGTTCACTACTGAGTAACGTTACCTCAAAATATATTGTGCATAATTCAAGTCCATAATATTGGTCTGCGTAGTAATACTTAAAGTAATGCGCACGACCCCAAGCTGGGTCACATTACACAAAATTTCTCTTTTGACACATCTATAACAATGGAAGTTACTCAATATAGTTGCATGTACTAGCATGTTGAGCACCCAAGTGTTTCTGTGCATGTAAATAATTATTAAAACGTGATCACTACCGTGTGCAAAACCATTCCGATGTCACACACAGATTCTTCTCTCCTAGTGTGCACAAAACGCTTCTTGTACGTACCACGAATCCAACCTCTTGTGTGCGTGGGGTATTTCCCACACGCACGAAAATTCTAGTCTCACTTAGAGTTCCATGACTATTAATATAAAGTTAACTTAATAGGAAAACCAATAATAATAGTCATACACAACATGTACATATACAATACTAAATTTTAACACTACACTTACGTGCATAACCAACATTATACATAACAATAGAAATTACTTATATACATCATCATACAAGCAATAAATCATAGAAGACATAAGTAAATAATGTTATAATAATGTAGATGTGCTCATTTAACCATAGAAAATATAGAAATATTGTCACCCAACCATAGGCCGAAGCCACCCCCGAGCACCTTAACCTTGAAAGAGAATGATTCTGGAAGAAAACCCTAGGCCTAATAGCCAATCAATGTAGCGTACCTCTCTCCAGATCTAGCACACAAGGCAAAAATTTCAATCCTAAACCGAGAATAGAGGTTGCAGTAGTTGCAGCTGCAACTACTCTCTAGACTTGTGTAATTACCAAGTTTCTGCAATGCACACTCTTACATTTATGCAGTTGCGAGATGTGAGTACCAACTGAGATTTGGCGTCCTATATTTATACTGTTTCTTCTTAGCTATCTGGGCCGACTTCTCATTCTGGAGGCTAAACACTCAATATTAAATATTTCCTTTAGCTGACTTGTCTTCTAGGGTTATGTCCAATGCTTTAGGGTTTCTTCTTGCTTCGTGCAATATTCTATTCTTTTCAGGGTTACACATGGAGGTTAATACCTCCCACAAATACCATAATATCAACACTCCCTCCTATTTAGAGAGGTATTGAAGGAAATGGTCTTGAGCACAAACATACCATTCAACTGATAGCATCATCATAGCCATATAGTCTATCTCATGATTAGATCACTAGCACCATCATCACTATCAATATCATATGATAGCATCAACTACATCATCTCTCAAAGTCATACTCCATCTGAGTAATCAGGCATGATGCTGAATAAGTCACTCACTCCATAAAGTGATACAAGGACCATTCTTCTAATCTAGATATACGTCCTAGAAGAATGACTATCCCAACAGATGTTGAAAGCTATGCCATGGGATACATAGACCATTCCTATAGGAATTTCAGTCAAGGACTATTTTCTAATCAGTTCATATGCACCATAGAGATCCGTCTCAACCTATATGCCTTCGAAAATATTAGTCTTGAACCATTTTCCTAATCGGGCCACGATCTGTGCCTTAGGAAAATACTAGTCCATGACATGTCAAAAAACTGTCAACCTGGACCATTCTCCATAGGGATTATACCTGTCCACCAACAATCTGTTCTATATGGACCATTATTTTCTTGGAGAATGTCTTTCCATGAGCACACTGACTATCCATCTAGATGATACTCATTTTCAACACTACTAATAGTCTACACGATAATCAGAATAATTCCATTCAATAGAACACAACTATGTCTATCCATAGTAGTACACAACTACTATCCAGTGGTACACTACCACACCAAGTAGCACACGACTACTTAATCAGTGACACATAGTCACAACCAGTGGAACACATCCACCATAGTAGCATATATCTATTGTCTAGAGATATATAGTCTCCATCGCAATCATATCATATGATATCAACCTACACAAAAAACAATATCATGATATAAACCGAGTCATCTGGTCCATTCTTCCACTCACATCTGTGAGATCTAGAAGAGAATCTTACCTAAGAAAGTAAAACATCAGCCATGGGCTATCTGGACTATTCTTCTCAAGCATATAAGAATATTTGTCCTTTATTTATGAGTATGGACCATTCACCTAACTGGGCCATTCCTCTGACACTAGTCATAGTGCAACCTGGAGAGAATGAGTCTGCCCTAGGGAATTCCTTCCCTGATTGCTGAACCTGGACCATTCACCTAACTGGGACATTCCTCTGACACTAAACATAGTGTAACCTATATAGAATGAGTCTACCCTAGGGAATGGCTATCCAAACCATTTCCTAATGGAAATGAATGTCCTACACCAACCTCCAAAATGGACCATTCTTCGAAACTGCTCACAACTGTGAACTTTGAAAGAATGATTGCCCGACAAGGCAGACCATTCTAATTGACCACTACTCAGAGTGACTGCCAAGAAGAATGATTGTCCTAGACCATTCCCCCACATTGGCCACAAGGGGAATCCCTGTCTATGTTACATCAACAATATATCGAATCATTTTTATTACGAAAATGATTGTCTGATATGGACCATTTTCCGAATTGGAAAATGCACGTCCATCAGAAATCTCAAACCACTTTCTGAACTAGAAAGGAACTTCTCATCCTGGACCATTTTTTGAACTGAAAAATGACTTTCCATAAATAAATAACACATTAGTTATCCCTCCCAACTTGGGATTAATCTCTTCCTTTTTGAATAAGGAAGTCATCTCCACGATCCCCAGCTTGCAAACTTTTCCTCTTGGATAGAGGTTTTACCAAAATATATTCTATTTGCTCATTTGTGGAGATATATGTTGGATAACCACTTATCTTTTCTGGACTTCATCACAGAGAATGTAATGCTTGATCTCAATGAACTTTGGTTTGTCATGGAACACTAGTTTTCTCTGACGGCTTCATATAGCTTTGATCATTACAATATATCATGGTCGAATTCAACATTTCTGTTTCCTTCTAGCTCATGACATCGTGGCAAGGATCAACTTAAACATATTCAAGTATCACTTCTTTTGTCATCATGAGAGTTTTCCATGGATTAGCAATCCATTATCCCAAACTTCTGAGCAACTATTCTGATACACTATCTCTGTCATAGAAAGTTTTCACCACACTTCTGCTGTATATGAGATGCTCTGCATCAAGTCGTTTGAATCCATACAAGGTCTTCTTATATCTACATACATGGGTCTCTTTTTGGTATACCTCAAAACCTTGAGATTTTTTTACATAAGCTTCTTCCTCAAATTCTCTATTGGGAGAACAGTCCTTTACAACCAACTGATGTAAACTTCAATCTATGGATACTACAAGAAATATAGTAGCTCAGATAGAGGTATATCTGGTTTACGAGAACAAGTTGTTATCATAGTCTTCTCCTCCTTCTGGAAGAACTTCTAGTTCTAAATCTCGCAATGCTTCCATTCATAACCCTTTTTCACAATTTATTACATGTACTGTTTTTCATCATAACTTCCATTTCTTATGCTCGATTGCTTCTAGTGGGTTCAAACCAAGTTGGTAGTCTTGTGATAATAACTGGTTGTTCTAGATTTTCTTTCTTTCTTGGAATCTTCATGTTCTTCCTCATGTTTCTCTTTATCTCTTGGGTCCATGGAGTCTTCTATAGATTCCATGCCCTGAATATTCCAACTTCTTCATTTCATCATAGAATCATGGATGTAGATGGACAACCAAGAATACTTTGAGGCTTCTTTTTGAAGAAGACTTCTTCTTAACACATGTTGCTTATCATGGCTGCTACTTTCAATGAGAACAAGGATAAATACTTCATAATCCTTAATGGATCATATTATTTAAGATTATATCCCTCCTAATCCTTGCTTCATATATGAATGTATGCTCTTGTTTTGGAATTATGTAATAAGATCCCTCCATCTAAGAGAGTCCATGCTTCTATCTTCATCCTTCTTTCCTTTTGCAAAGTGTCACAAGTCTTTTTCCAATTTCCTCTTGATTGCTGACTTCTTTCTGTTTGATTTCAGCTTATCTGGAAATTGTTACTTATATAATAACTTCCACAAGAATTGTTACCAAGGATTGTCAATGTACTTTATCTTGTCATGTGTATTAATTGACTTGTATTCATCATGATAGAAATCCTTATCTTGTGATTCTTCCATAGGTATTTGTTTCACTTGATCATCTTATCTTCTAGGAAATATATATGCAAGATATATACAAAAACTATGTAAACATGGTATGTACAAGAACTATGTAAACATGGTATGTACAAGAACTATGTAAACATGGTATGTACAAGAACTATGAAGAATATTGTTGCCTTGACTTAGAAGAAGAAGTTTGTTTTATCCTTCTTGGCCTTCTTTGAGGGTTCCCTTTCTTCAACAACCGTTGCTTTGTCTGCTTCCTTCCTTTTTCTTAACTCAGGAAAATGGTTCCTAATGTGACCATATTTTCGATAGTTGAAGCATTGTATGTTTGACATATCCTTTTCTTGGTTTGGTTTCTTCCTTGAGCCAAACTTCTTCTTATTCCTGAAATTCTTGAACCTTGCTCTGAAGTCTTGAACATCGTATTTCTTTTGGGGTTTCTCTTTTGCATTAATCATTGATTCTTCTTGTGCACAACAATTCCAAAGTTCTTAAAATGTGGGATACTCCTTCCTAGTGTTCATGCTTGCGGAAAATGCATCCCATGTCTTGGGAAGACCATTGAGTACTATATTTACCAGTTCCTTCTTTGAAATTATTTCTTTAATAGATTGTAGTTGATCTCTTAACTGAGATATTCTCACAAGGTATGATGTTATGCTATCATCATCATTCATTTTCATGTCATGAAGCTCATTCTTCATACTCATTACTTGTCTAATGTTTCTGACGAAGAAGAGGTTAGTTAGGGCATTGTACATCTTCTTATATGAATCAAGATGAGAGATGTAGGGTATCAAGTGGTATTTTACAGAGTCTACTATGATACTTATGGAATTGATGTCATTTTCCTTGAACTTCTCCATAACTACAACTTTATGAGGTTCCTTCTCTTTTCCTTCTTCAAACTATGGTTCCACAATCTTTCCTTTCACGATATACAACACTTTATTCTAGGAAAGGATGAGATCAATCCTTGTCTTCGATGCTCTAAATTTAGAAGCCCCTTCTAACTTGTTTTCTGAATTCATAGAGTAAGTCATGTCTGCTTTGAGTTGGTCAACCTTTGACTTTGACCAAAAGCTAAAACTTTGTGTCTTAGCTTGCTGAGAGTACTAGTAGGTGCACTAGGTTAGGGCGCACTAGAATATCTAGAAATTAGGTAAATCTCTTCACTTAAGGTGCCTCAACAATAGGGTTAGGGTTTTTTTGTTGCAACAAAAATTGATTGCAACTGCAACTGTAACTGAGCAAATCCTTCCAATCTATCTTCCAGTGGTTAGACTGTCTGAAGATAGTGTGGGCCCATAACCTATAAGAATAATGTATATGTTCTCATTTAACCATAGAAAATATAGAAATATTGTCACCCAACCATAGGCCGAAGCCACCCCCGAGCACCTTAACCTTGATAGAGAATGATTCCGGAAGAAAACCCTAGGACTAATAGCCAATCAATGTAGTGTACCTCTCTCGAGATCTAACACACAAGGCCGAAAGTCCAAACCATAACCAATATAAATTCCAAGCCTAAACTGAGAATATAGGTTACAGTAGTTACAACTGCAACTACTCTCCAGACTTACGTACTTACCCAGTTTATGAAGTGCACACTCTTACATTTCTGCAATTGAGAGATGTGAGTACCAAATGAGATCTGATGTCCTGTATTTATACTGTTTATGCTTAGATGTCTGTGCTGACTTCTCATTCTAGAGGCTAAACACTCAATATTACATATTTCCTTTAACCGACTTGTGTTCTAGGGTTATGTCCAATGCTTTAGGGTTTCTTCTTGCTTCCCGAAATATTCTATTCTTGTCACGGTTACACGTGGAGGTTAATACCTCCCGCATCTACCATAATATCAACACATAATGAATATGACTAAGAAGTTTCTCCCAACCATAGACGTTGTTGTTTATAAGCTTTCAACAATGAGTCACCCCCAATTTGGGGATTAAACTTCACGAGGGAAAAATGATTCCTAATACTAGGCTAATGTCTGATAACAATGAAGTTTCTCATTCCAAGGTACTCATTGTTGTAACTAGTCTACAACCCCTCATTCCCCACATGCATGTCCTACCCCGAGAAGTGTGCCCCTTCTCTGCTCAACATTCCTTCGGTTTCCCCACTTCCCTTCTAGGGCTTCAACAACAGGTCGAACATGAAGTCTCAGAGCACTGCAACTAATTCCTAGTGCACCGGGAAATTTTTTGACAACAAATCTCTCACCTGGAGAGAATGCTCACGAGCTTGACAACTTGCCTCTTTGACAACAAATCTCTCACATGGAGAGAATGTTCACAGGCTTGACAACCTACCTCTTCAACCACAACCGGTTGACCCAAGCACATGGTTATATTGTGACATATAATTCTTCCTTTTCTTGGAACAATATTAGTCCAAAAACATGAATAAAATGAATGGCCTCCCTCGAAATACACTAAGGCCAACAACATATATTGCATGCATTAAACTAGAAACTTGTCACCTTCAAAATATAACTTTAGCCACTTGGTGACTTGTTCCCATTCCTTAGGAACTTAGGATAAATGGTTATCCATAGATTATACTTTTCTATAAATATTAATAAAATATTCCCTTGGCTTAATTTCTTCCCTTTTCCCTTTTTCGGTGGAGTTCATCCCCCCATCTCATTTTCTTCAGAGTCTGTCTGTGCATAGTGATGTGATTTTATTAATAACTTATGTGTGATTACATTTTACAAGAAAATGCGCATTGACATATTCGCTTCCTGGCTCACCAACCTCATAACCACACAGGCTCTCCAACCTCAATACATATACATACTCATAACCACACAAGCTCTCCGACCTCAATACATACATATACATACATACATACATACATACATACATACAAAGACACACACACACACACACACACACACACACACACACACACACACACACATATAACTTGGTCATCCTTGTACTTACCTAGGTGTACACAACATTATGGAATGTGTGCACCCTTGTATTTGTGTGCAATCTATACACACTTAGGTGCACGTAACACTATGGAATGTGCACACTCTTTTCTCTATCAAATAAAATTCACGCACTACTCAAGTGCACACAAAACCACAACTTATTGTTGACGAATCACCGACCTATATGCACAATTACATTTACACTTGGTACCAACGGCTTGTTGAGGAAAAGGTATGAAAAAAATTACTCAAGCATTTTAAGATCTTGTTAGGATAAGGCAAGATAGTTGGGAATGTTACCCAAAGTTTATAGCCTTTAATTCAAAACAATATCTTAATCCACAGGTAATATGTACTAGGGACTAAGGCTGATTTTACATGTTATAGGTAACTGTAAAAAAAGAAAAAAAGAAGAAGAAGCAAAGATATACATAGGTTTGTACATGGATAAGAAACAAGAATAAAAGTAAAATCTGAACAATATCATTAAAATACACATGTGAGACTGAAATCAGAAATATTTTTTTTATATTAACTTCATTCTGAGATACAAAGCATAACTCTTTTTACAAACCCCTACAAGGGTGGGACCAAAGTCAAATTTAGAAGTCTTCGATGGACACCATACAAAAAGACTCTGAAAACAAAAGAAAACTAAAGCTAAATATCTGGATCAACTTGCCATAAAAATGTTGTCACTTGACTCTTCAAAATATTATTAGTCATGAAATCTAATCCATAAACAAACAATAACACACAAAATTCCAAATATACATAATACACGTTTAGAAACAAGATGTTGAAATATATGATTCACTTTTGAATCCTGCTTCCTTCAATAAGACCCTAATGTCGTCAAGATGGTTTAGCTTTCTAGTAAACTAAAAATAAATGAAGAAACAAGGGTATATTTTTTGGATAACATGAGACATATAAGTCATATCGAGTTTACATCCCTGGTCATGAACATATTGAGACTAGTAGATATGTCAACTTCGATGAGGATGCAACTTTCATTAAATCAAGACAACGTCATTCAGATGAGGTTCATGATGAGGAGCCTGAAGCTCCCAGAGTTACATATACAAATGTAGGTGATGATGTTGTATTAGAAGATCATAATATGGAAGAACCAAAGATACCTATAGATTCATCTTGAGAGATGAATACCAAGAAGAGAAGACCTGCTTGGGCTCGAGAAATTATTCAAGATGCAGAGAATTATGGTTCTCTAGATGGATCCTTCAGAGAAAGAAAGAGGCCATGACTTTGGTCTAACTATGTGGCATTTTTAAGTGACATCATTGATGTTGAGACTACCAATTATGAAGAGGCTACAAAGAAGAAATAATGGAAGGATGCCATAGTTGAAGAGTATCGGTCCATTGTAAAGAATGATGTTTGGGACATGGTTCCAAGACCACAAGAGAAGACAATTGTAAGTTCCAAGTAGATTAACAAGACAAAAAATTTGGAAAATGGAAGTATTGAGAAGTACAAGGCATGATTCATGGCATGTGGTTTCTCCCATAAAGAAGGAATAAATTATGAGGAGACATTTTATCCTATGGAAAGATACAATTTGATTAGAGATATACTTCTAATAGATGCGGTAAAGAAGTGGAAAGTACACTAAATGGACGTGAAGAAATATTTTCTAAATGGTGTAATAGAAGAGGAAGTGCATGTGGAGCAACCACAAGACTTTGAGACACATGACAGTTAGACACATGTGTGCATATTGAAGAAATTCTTGTATGAGTTAAAGCAACTACCTGGAGCATGATATGGTAGAATTGACAACTTCTTGATGAGCTTGGGCTTTGCCAAGAGTAAAGAAGATTCCAACCTGTACTTCAAGGTTGTGGATGGTGAACCAATGATACTACTATTTTATGTGGATGAGACCTGTTTCTAACATGAAATGAGAAGTTCATTGCTGAGAGTAAGAGGAAGCTTGCTGTAGAGTTCGAGATGAAATACCTAGGTATGATGCATTGCTTCCTAGGTTTAGAGGTATGCCAGAGATCGAGTGAGATTTTCCTTAACCAAGGAAAATATGTTGTTGAAATTTTGAATAGATTCAAAATGATGGATTGCAAGGCCATGCCTACACTGATGCAGAAAAATCGGAATTTGTTGAGTGATACATCTTTAGAGATAGGGGATGCCACCATGTATAAATAGATGATTGGTTCGTTGATGTACTTAATGAATACAAGGCCAGATATATGTTTTTTGGTGAACATGTTGAGTCACTATATGGTTGATATGAGAAGTGTTCACTGGTTGCAAAAAAGCATGTGATGAGGTACCTAAAGGGTACAATTAATTATGGACTCAGATATGCTTCATATCATGAAATAAGCCTACAATGATTTTTTTATTGAGATTGGTTCAGTAGTGTTGCAGATCAGAAGATTACATATGGATGTTTCTTCAGTATGGGATCAACTATGATATCATGGTTAAAAAAGAAGCAGACTAGTGTGGCACTCAATACATAAAAACTTGTTTAGCTAGTAGTGAAGCAGTGTGGCTTAGGAAGTTTCTTGTAAGATTTTTTTATCTCAAGTTAGAGGCAACGTGTATCTTGTCTGAAAACCATAGTTGTGTGAAGTTGACAGAGAACCCAATGTTCCATGACAAGTCAAAGCACATTGACATCAGTTACCATTATATTAGAGATATGGTACAGAGGGGAGCAATGAAGATCTAGTATATGGCTACATATGAGAATATAGATGATGTGTTGACCAAGCCTCTATCGAAAGTGAAGTTTGTGTACTTCATAGACAAGCTTGGTGTGGTCGAGAAGGACGTCCCTAGTAAGAGGGAGTGATGAGTTATAGTTGAGATCCAGGGCAACAAGTTCAACATGTGGCATAAGCTATAGGTGGTCATTCACTGGCATGTTATGGCTACTCCAGTGAAAAATCTTGGTATGTCGAGTTACTACTACCCAGTGATAAATCCTAGTAAAAAGATGGAAACTCCAGTGATAAATCCTGGTACACTGAGTTACTGCTACCCCATTGATAAACCCTGGTATGCATATGGATACTCCAGTGAAAAATCTGGGTACACCGAGTTACTACTACTACAGTGATAAATCTTGGTACGCAGATTGCTACTCTAGTGAAAAAGTCTGGTATGAAAAGTGACTGACTATAGAACCAATCATCATGACCTTGCACATGGTCAGTAAATGCGATGCCTTCAAGGTTGGTTAGTTACCTGAATTCTTAACTAGTGGTCCAACCTGTGTGGTTGGAGGTGTTTCCTAACCTTGGGATAGATGGGTAGTGTGTGCACACTACATCGCCTAATCCTCGTGATTAGATGCATGGTCATTATGGACCAATTTCCTAGTGTTCCAACCAAAGGTTACTAGTCCAGTGTGGAATCAGATGCCATATTTTGTGTGAAATGGACAGTGAAAACCCCATGATGAAATAAATCCCATATGTATGATGAGACCCTAGATTCTACTGTGGTTACAAAAATTATTCAATATAGAATCGTGGAAATTCAAAAATTCAATGGTCAATTGTAAAGAAGAGGAGAAGAAGTCGTGATGTTCGTACCATAAGAATACCTTCCTTTCTAAGAGGGAGTGTTAAAGTTTGAGTAGCTTTAGAAGATATTGTTATTATATTCATATTGTATTTGACCAAGACAAAATTCTAAATAATAATGTTATATTATATTTGTTAAGCCGACCCTATTGTGCCTTCGTAAAAGTTGGTCGTATTGTTCCTTGACAAGTCAATTTTAAATTAGAAGGGTAAAGTGGATAGTTCAGCCCTGACCTAATTCTAGGCAGTCCAACTTGTATTTATAAGAGGCCTAGCGCCTCATTCGGAAGACATGCAACTATCTCTCTCACACAATTCGCAAGTCTTAGAGAGTGACACAACTACAGAGAAGGAATGACATAACTAAAATGAAGGGTGTCTCGATAACGGGTTTTGGTTATCTGGTGATGTACTATCTTGGTCTAGCGGTGTGATACTATGTTTTGGTAAGGGTTTTCTGGTGGATCTTTTGTTTTGGTGAGATATCTCTTGAGAGAGACACTGTACTTATTGAAGAATCTATATTGAATAAGCTTTGTTGGGTTTTCTCCCCCCACGAGGGTTTCCTAGGATAAATCTTGTGTATACTGTGGATGTATTTCTTTCAGTGATCCTTATGCATGCAGTTATCATGTTAATAGACTAAAGTTAAAGAATATTACACACACTTAATTGATTAAGAAGAATTTTAACATGCATATGCTGTAATATCCGCGATAGTAAATGAGGAGGTGATCCATCATATTTCTTCCATTAGTGATTCTTATGGTACCTTTAAGAGATTGAATGACTTGTACGACACACATTCTGAACTATATCTCATATAACTAATATTGAATCTCTTTAACCTAGAGTTGAAGAATGATGACCCTATGGTTTTAGCTTTAGAAATCAAAGCCATAATGCATGAAATTGAAGCCATTAGAGTGACTATTGATCTCCCTCTCATGGCCTTATTAAGTCCCTCTACCTTACATATTCTCACTACCTTGAATTGCTGCAAGCAAGTGGTCAAATGAAATCCATCACATTTGACAAGCTAGTGGATAAAGTTGTAGAACGTGAAAAAGCCTTTGGAAAGAAGTCATCTCCTTCAACTGGTGAGATTGTTTACCTTGCTTAGAAATACAAGAGTAAACCATAAGATCCTTCTAGAGGATAAAGAAACAAAAGAGGATGTGAACGTGGAAGAAAAATTTTGAGAGGTTGGGGGCTAGACACAACCAAGGTGATAGATCCAATCTTCATTGTACCCATTGAAAAAAGAATGGGTCACATGAAGTAGATGATTGCAGAGTTCCATGGGATAATATCAAACAAGAAAAATGCGGACAAAGTTAAACCTTCAGATCCAATAAAAGGTAATCCACCTGAATCTGGCCATTACATTGTTTCCCATTTCAATATACGAGTTACATAAGATTCATTTAACACTGCATATACTCCTTGGAAATATGAATGGATTCTTGACACAGGTGAAACCTACCACATGACTTTTTTAAGATACTTCCTCAAAGAGTTCAATGACGATATAAATGGCATAGTGTATTTTTCAGACAAGTCCAAACTAAAATCCTCGGGAATGGGCACCATCAGACTCAAGTTGCATGGATTCCCATATTTTCTTCTACATAATGTTCTTTATCTTCCTAAGATGAAAATGAGCTTGTTGTCCCTTTTGCACATTAGACAACAAGGCCACTCTGTTCACATGATCAGTGGAAAAGTTGAAATACGAAAGGATTCTAATAACATTCTTGTAATTAACCGAATGGAAGATGGAAGACTCTTGAAGTTGAATGGGACATTTTCCCATATAGACACTGTTGCATACCTCTCTCTTCATGAATCCGATATAATGCCATATAGTATTTTGTGGCATGCTATATTTGTCCATATTAATTATGACAATATTTGTTCATTGAGAAAGAATGGTGTTTCTAGTTTTCCTATTATTCCTAGGAAAGTGAAACAATGTGATGCTTGTATCCTTTGAAAGCATAAAAAACAACCATTCCATGATTCTACTTCCAGAGAATGTAGAAAAAATGAACTGGTTCATTCTAATTTGTGAAACTCTATGCTTGTTACTTCTACAAATGGAAATCAATATATCATGTATTTTATTTATGAATACACCAAGATGTGTTGGGTATACTTGCTAAGAGACAAATCACCAGATTTTGAAACATTTAATTTTTTTCATGTATGGATTCAAAATGAAGCTCAGTCTCGTATTATCTCTCTTCACACTGATATTGGAAGAGAATATGCATTTAATGATTTCAAATCTACCTTCTCCAACATGGGATCAAACATCAAAACATAGTTCCATACAATCCTCAACAGAACAGTGTAGTTGAACGAATGAACATGACAATCCTAAATATGGTTCGTTCCATGATTCTTTTCAAGAATATTAAATTGATGTTTTGGGATGATGCAGTTCTATGTGCATTTTATGTCAAAAACATGTGTCCATCTCATGCTCTTAAAAACAAGAATCCTTGTGAAATGTGGTATGGATGCATTCCTTTGGTGAGGCATCTCAGGGTCTTTTGGTTCAACCTATCATGCCTTGATTCCTAAGTAGCAAAGAAGAAAACTTGATGCAAGGAGTTGGAAGTGCATATTCTTGGGGTACTCAAATACCACCAAGCGGTATTTTATTTATGATGAGACAAACAATAGATTCATCCTTTCCAGAGATGTGATATTTCTTGAATCCACCAAGAAAGATGAAAATGTTGAGAGGAAACGTGATCATTTGGACATATTCACTTGTGTAAAGAAATATCATGAATTTGATAATGACATTCCAGATCTTGAAGGGGGAATACTTATCTTGGTTTAATCTTTGGAATCTCCTTTCGAAGCACCATCTTCCCCACATGAAGAAGTTCCTACCACTTCATCAAAACCCAAAGTTTAGTTGGATGACATGATCGATAAGATTTAAAAGATGAGGCTTGATGAGAACCCAACACCATATCAATCGGTTGAGAAACCTAGACCATATTAGAAAATTCCACCAAAATGGCTCACTAAAACATTTGAAAGTGTTCATCCCGATGAGTTTGTAAAGACAAGAACCAAAATGTCCTCAAGACAATATGGAGGTAATGTATATAATTCAAACTTAGGTGATGTAGATGACACATATGTTTCATATGATTGTGAGTTGAATTTATCTACTAACCATGAATCAAATTCCTTTAAAGAATCCACTTTTCATGATGAATGGAAATAATCCATGGAGAAGGAATATGATGCTCTCATCAAGAATGGGACATGGAAGTTGGTTGATCCTCCATTTGGAACCAAACAAATCAGTTGAAAGTGGGTATTCAAGAACAAGTACAGATCATATGGCTCACTTGACAAGCATGAATCAAGGATCGTGGAAAATAAGTTTCATAGAAATAAGGTGTTGATTATGAGGATAATTCCCCCCCACAACAAAATGGGATACCATTCATACTTTATTTTCCATGGAAACAAAAAATATATAGAAAATTCATCAAATGGATGTGAATATTGCTTTCTTGAATGGAGACTTGAAAGATAATGTTTTCATGTCTCAAACATAAGGCTTTGTTGTGAAAGGAAAAGAACATAAGAAATGCAATATCATCAAATCCTTATATGGCTTGAAACAAGCTCCACGAGCATGGTATGAAAATTTAACTACACATTTTCTAAAATTAAATTTCAAGCATTTCAATCTTGACGATGCAACTTTGTTTGTCAATAAATTTGGAAAAAAATTGTATATCTTGTAGTATGTGTAGATGATCTATTGACATCAAGAAAAAATGAAATCTACATTGCATCCACAAATAAATAGTTGAATAAAGGCTTCAAGATGATAGATTTGGGATATATTAAATACTATTTGGGCATTGAGGTGATTCAAAATCCAAGGTACATATTCATTTCCCAGAAGAAGTACATTGGAGAACTGTTGAACAATTTTGGCATGGATGAGTGCAATCATGTTTGTACTCCACTGGAACAAATTTGAAACTCACATCAAAATAAGGGAATGAATTTGAGAATGCAACCAAGTATAGACAACTTGTGGAAAGTCTTATCTATCTTACTACCACCAGACTAGACATTTCATTTGTGGTTGGTATTCTTTCTAGGTTCATGCAAAATCCTTGTGAAGTACATTGGTCTCCTGCAAAAAGAGTTCTGAAATACTTGAAAGGAACTCAATATTTTGGACTCAAGTACTCTAAGGTGGATGACTTCAACCTGATCAAATATTCTGATTTAGACTTTGACGGAGATAAGGAAAATTGAGTATCAACTTTAGGCTATCTCATGAGTCTTCGATCAACAATTGTATCCTAGAGATCACGTAAATAATCAGTTCAACAAATTCCACAACAAAGGAAGAATATATGGCAGCTACAGAAGCGACAAAGGAGATTGTGTGGCTCAGGAAAATACTTGAAGATTTGCAGGAAAAACAAGTGAATTCTACTCCTCTTCTATTTGAAAATCCTTCTACAATTAAGTGGGTAAAGAATCCCATATTCCATTATCATACTAAGAACATCAACACAAAGTATCACCTAATTCTATATCATGTAGAGGCCAAGACTATTCACTTGAGACATTGTTCCAAAAATGAGAAAATCCTAGACATCTTCACTGAAGCGCTTGGAAAAGAAAATTTTGAGAAGTTCATAATGATGCTTGGAATCACACACACCCCTTTGGATTAAGGGGGGGGGGATGTTGGACACATAATCCTTAGGATTGGGTTTTGTAACAATAATGTACATATGAAGAGTTGTAGGTGATAGGGAGCATCTTCGGTTATGGAAGACCATCAATCATTTTATTTTTACTTTTTCACCATTCATCTTAATGCAATAGATATCAAGCATGTAGTTACTTTTCTGCCATCCATGTCCTATCAGGAACAAATGCGTAATTATGGATCTTGAAGGGTGTAGAAAAATGTAGTCTGAATACACCTATCCAAACCCTCAATTCCCCTACCCCGTACTCCCTCTTGATGCCTAATTTTAAGTCCCCCTAATATCTATATGTTTTTAATATATTATTTAGGTACTAGGAAATACATTGCTTTCATTTTTTAGAATTTTAAATCCCCATGATTCTAAATTACTTAATATTACCTAATTAGTGAACATTGAGACTCTAAATTTAGTATATAGTACCAAGCTAAGTAATTTATACTCATTACTTTAGATATGAATTTTCATTATTGCAAAATATATTTGTTGACTTAGCATGGGAAAGTGAGATCAAAAAGGGAAAATTAATTGACAAGTATCTAGTTGATCAATAACACTATGTCTAGGTCCCCGAGGTGTAGGATAGTTAGTGACGGAGTGTGTTGTTAAGGAACTCCGTGATGTTAAAGTCACTGGTTCGAAACCTACGGGGACAAAAAATCCAGTCATGTCAAGGGTTGGTGTGGCTTAGGACAGGTGCGATCCCTGGGTAATTTTGACAGCTTAGATGCCCCTGAGTCACGACTTCTCAGCCACAGGCTAGTCCTGCAGGTCACGGAGAAACTAGGAAACAAAAAGAATAAAAATAAACACTATGCCTAGAATCCAATATCAAGTATGGTTTGGCTTATTAGAAGGAAGTGGTTCCTCTTTATTCTGTTGTTCCCTTTCATAAGACTAGTTAAATTAAATTGATTTAAGAGATTGTAAGATCTCTCTTCCTTTCTTATCAATAATTTAACTCTAAATTTAGTTAAATTTATGCTTATATGTTTAATATATTGTTGTTATAATTGAAAATTTGAAAATATTTTTTTTAATTTCTTTTGTTTTTTATAGCTTAATAAGTTATGGAATCTTTCTTAATTACAAATGTTTTAAAAATTTGATCAATGTCTTTGCAATCATTTATTCCAAGTAAGTGTTATTTATTTATTCCAAGTAAGTGTTATTTATTTATTCCAAGTAAATGTTATTTATTGATCTTCTAATTTAGGTCAATTATTTGTTTGTATTGATATAGAGATAATTTTGTATTATATTTTACTATAAATTATATGATTATAAAACATATAATTGTAAATTAAAGAAAGCATGGGAAATCCATTGAGTACTTCCACACATTTTGTGGATGGTAAACTGGATATATCATCGGCTTTGATTACGGGACCTCACCTCGAGAAAATAAAAAGAATCAAACCCATGACCAATGATAAGTATGATAACTCATGTTTGGCTCTAGACCAATTGAGCTAACCCTCAGGGTTATACATATATACAGAGAACCAGGATGAAGCTTACTACCATGCTTTTATTCATCACTAATGTTTAATATTTTGCAAATTTTTCTTTATCTTAGGTGTTTTTTACAAAATTTATACTAGCAGCTTTCTAAAATCCCCAGTGAAGGGTTATTTTGTTTCTCTAGACAGTAAGCTCCAAATTTTGGGAAATTTTCAAGATATATTTTTGGAAAACTATCTTATTTTTGTATTATTATGTTGAACAATGTAGCTACAAAAACTTTCTAATACATAATACACATTTTCTTGTTAAACATTTAACAAGAACATCTATATTCTGTAGTGAATCACAAGAAGATGAGTACAATAAGGCTCTGAAGGAATTTTTACAATTAACATGAATGCCAAAACTATATATATCCAAAAACCTAACCCTGGGAGATGAAACGCCAAAATTTATGTGGGCCCTATTGGGGTAAGTTAGTACATCAACTTCCCGTGGTCGTAACTTTTGCATACGATCTCCGTTTAGGGCACACGATAGCTCGTTGGGAAGGTATTGGCGAGAAACTTCATTTAAGGGCTCAATTAGATCCTTTGACTATCATCGAGGTGACCAATAGCGAAAAATCATCATTTGGGCCCTCAAAATGGTCTTGAAAGTTCAGGAACTGAAAACTGCTAAATATAATAAGCTGCCAGAAATATTTTTTTAGCCAGTTGGAAAAAGGTGAGTGACCACCAAAATACTCTTGGATCATCTATATTAATTTTAAGTTCATTATAAATGTTAAAGAATTATATTTGAGTTATACATTCACTAAATTTACTAACGCAAATCATTTTAACAATAACTTAAAAGATAGTTTAACTTTCATGCAAATATCCAATAAATTAAGGGAATGCAACTTTTAGTCCAATGAGTTAAGGGAAGTCAAATATGATCAGGATTATAAAGATACAAATATTGTTAATTTTAACCATATTGCATCCCTATTAATATGATATGGATTACAAAGATATGATTGTTGTAAATTTTAAATATGATATGAATTACAAAGATATATTGCATCCCTATTAATATGATATGGATTACAAAGATATGAATGTTGTAAATTTTAAATATGATATGAATTAAAAAGATATGAATATTGTACATTTTAGTGATTAATGTAGTCATTAACTATATTAATGATTGTAATGGAATGTTATTTTAATTTGATAGATATTAAATGATTCTCTCTTTCACTTCTATTTTTTATCTCTGGGTTGTGTTTGAATGATTGAATCTTACAATTGAAGGACCCAAACTTTATGCTTACTAGTTGTAATGTGCTCTAGCCACCCTTTTCAAATGTAAAATACTCTAGCTACAACTTATCAATGCATCCAAAACATAATTATGATTATTTTTGTTGGTTATTAATTATTTTTTACTTGTCTAACTAATCAATGTTGAGTGTTACTACCAAATAGAATTCTATCGTTGACACATCATTGAAATATGGAGAGTGTTTAGAACACAAATTTAATTAATTACTTTGAATAGAATGATGAGGTGCTTGTGTACATTAATGTGTATGGATGTTTCATATTGACTTTTTCTTATGGGTGGAAATACGAATTAATCGAATGTTTTGTATTAAATATCTAATTACTTAACTAATATTTATATTGTTGGTTGGTAATACATGATAAAATTTTAGAATATTAAGTTAAGACATAGTCAAACTTTAAAGTAGGTTAGAGAACAAATTCATAAAGTTTATTTACGATGTATAAGCAATACATATTTATATTATTTTTTCTAATTTTTTTAATAAATTTAATGAGCAACCAACAACTTTCTCCTTAGCTTTTGTCTTTATCATATGGTTTAATGAAAAAAAGGTTGGAATTTTTTTTTTTTCAAAGCTACAACATATTGTAAGCTCGAAAGTTTTCGAAAGAATGATGTATCATATCCTCCAAAAGTTTCGGAGCTGCGATGTATCGCTATCATGAAAAACTTCAAAGCTGCGATGTGTAACATTTTGAAAATTTTCTAAGTCGTGATACAATGGAGGATTGAATATTTTAAGAGTTTTTGCATGTCATGAGTTTAAAAAACTCTTCTTCGTGATGATGAAACCTTATTTTTTCTTCATTGAAACCTTAATTTTGGTCCCTTTCATGGTAAACAAACTGCACAAGATGAACCAAATGAGAAATTGGTCGCTTGAACATGAGGTGTGGGAAATCTACCTAGAAGACCAAACACATGGTCAACTATGACCATAGTGAAATATAAGTTGTAATTTTGAATATTCTTTAAAAAGAATCAATTTAGTAAGTTGAAAAGTCTATAATTACCAAAAGGAAGTCAAGAAGGCACAAAGCAGTTCTAGATTGAAAGGTTATAAAAGACAATCTACTTTCCATAGAAATGGATTTTGGCTTATTAAGATCTTGCATACATTTTTCAAATATTTTAATGAAAATAATCCCTCCGGGCCAATTTTGAAGGAGAAGCACTAGTTTTTATTACAATGTATGATGCAAATTCTTTTCATTGTTTATGCTATTATTAGCATCACTGTAAGACTATATCATTCTGTTGTAGACTTTTATACACGAATATTATAGTTCTTGCTTTGATTTTCTAAAATGTTTGCTTTGGAATGGTGAATGTAAAGTTGTGAATGATAATGTAATACTATAGTTTTTTTTCTTTTCATTCTTATTCCTGCATATACGTTTATGCTTTTCTTGAACAAATTTCTATTCCTAAAATAGTAACATAAATGAATGACTACTATCATGTTTACTGGTTAAAATATGCTCCTAGGTAAGATTATTAAATAGGATTTCATTTCACATATAGATTAGAAGCACTCTACATTTTTCATTTCATAATCCATTCCACATTCAATAGTAATGGCCGTTAGGATAGAATCCATATGGGTTCCCTATTCGAAACAGTGTGAAGTCTAATTAGGACTTTGCATTGGGGAGAAGTTGTTATTGTTGAGCAGGGCACTTTTCTTGCCACAACAAAACCTTATCGTTTTTTTTGACCAACCTTTTGATAAATCTTGGCAATGGCTTGAGGAACCTTCTTATTTTACCCTGTCAAAAGCCAAGGACTATTGCATTCAATTCGTTAATGACCTTTGGATACAAATATTTTCCTATTTTCTATCGTCTAATCTTGTAGATAGAAGAAAAAACTATTTATTTATAATAAATATTTAAATTTCTTTTGTAGTGCATTCTATTTGCTAATAAGTTTAGAAGAAGCAAAATAAGTATTTAATTATAATAAATATTAAATTTCTTTTATAGCACATGCTATTGGCTAATAAGTTTGATGTCTTATTACTGAGCTCTGATAGTGAAAATCTAGTTTTGTAGCTTTATTAGTGAATTATAGAGCTTGGTCATGCACCAAACTATGACAAGGTCGATGTAAGTATAGCCACTACCTTCCATGAAGCTAAGGAAACTTGTGCACTAGAAATTGTGTTCACAACATTCGTGTATGTGCTTAAACGAACTTGTGTACTAGAATTTCACATGAGTATAATTATATAATGCATATAATTTGATATTACCTTCTTGTACTTTCAATGTGTGGTTAACCATCACTACTCACTATTGGCTTCCCATAGACAAGAACAATATATATGGAGGTAAAATTGTCGATTGAAACTGCTTATTAGGTAGGATTTCATACTTGAATATTAGGAGTAGGAATATGGAAAGAAAAACCATTTTTGGACTTAATATCAACTTGGTGTTTTCATACACTTGGTTTAGCGAAATCCCCTTTCCATTTTTTCTCCACTTCTCCTCCTCCCATTTCAAGAGATTCCTCTTATATTCCTCCAATTTAATTAGTTCTCCCTATTCTTTTTTAATAAAATAACTTCTCATACTATCCTTGTAGATGTTTTATACCTTCATTTCAACATCATCTAGTGCCCCCTTCTATTAATTTTCCTTCCCCATTTCTTTATCTTTACAAGGTTACATTGAAATTTCTTCATTGAGGATTCTCCATCTTCCACAAAATTCTTCCATTCCCTAGAAACCAAATCTCTATATTTTTTATTTACAATCTATGTAAGGGGAGGGGGAATTCTTTCCAATGTGGCCAAATAAAATAAATATGGCATATGATATAAAGAACCTCTTGTTCGTGTCCATGATATTACCCTTCTTTCCTCTTCCAATAGTTGTTTTTAGATCAATACCCCATCCCTTATTTTGTCTAATCCTTCCACTCCTTTCCCATTTTTTCTCCAAGTGGGTGCAATTTCTATAGGCTCTACATAAATCTTTTAATCTAAGAGCCCATCCTAATGAAAGATATTTTAATCTAAGAGCGCATCCTAATACTCTTTCCTTTGAAGGTATGGACCATAAATATTAAGAACAATCAAAATTATTCTTAGTTCATTTTAGTAGAAGGTTTTCAAGATAGATGAATTTAACAGAGAGGGGTGCAATCTTCTATAGAAATATTCCATCTAGTTACCAATCCCTCTCATGTTGCAATAACTCCCAAATTTTCAAAATGACACCCAAAGAACATGTGGATTAAAATCCTCCTAGATTCATCTAAACCTATCATAGTTTCTTGAAAAATGACTATATTAAGATTGTGTTTTTCTACTACACTCCCAAAAGATATTTTCTTGTGGGAAGATCCAAAACTGTGAACATTCATGGAGAGTAATATCAATTTTTACCTCTAGGCTCCAATAGAATCCTTCTCTATGGAAAGGGACCCAACTATTGTCTTGTACCTTCTCTCCTAGATATCGTTCTCTACCAATTGTTGTGATAAACTCATGGATGACCTTTTTTCTTGATCTCTATTGATGTGGATTAAGCTGGTTGGATTTCTATCCCCCTTTCAATCAGCTTAAATGAATGAGATTCTTGTTGTAGACCTAAGATGATACCTTTTCTTCCTATTAGGTATATAATCCTAATCTAAAGGGTTAGTTTCTATGCTAGTATATTCTTTAGAGTCTAAACTAAATCCTCTCTCAAATTATTGAAATTTTGATCTTTAGGTCATTTTGGATAGGTCCAATTTTTTTCCTTTCC
>JASDQU010240448.1:159930-179054 GCA_032191745.1 Picea mariana | reverse complement strand
AAAACGAGCACACCATCTTATATATTCTAACGTAATATTCATTTAGGAGAAGTCAAAATATTTCAAGACGTTAGATCTCGGAGAAGTAGTGCACTAGTTAGTCACAAGGATCTTTCAAAATTTCGGAAACCAGAAGATTTGGAAGAACTAGAGTGAAACGTGAAATCCCGAAATCATCGGGATCGTCCATCGAAAGGGGACACATCATGAGAAATCATCATTTCACGGACTCGCAGGAGGGAAAAATAAAAAGGGGAGAATCTTGAAAACTCACGAGGCCCGAGTTTGCGATTTGATAGTGGTCGTCGGATCGAGAAGAGCACGAGCCATTGATTTGGTGCTCTGAAATATCGGCATTTCGAGAGTCAGGAGTGCGAAGGAACTTTCTCTCGAAAGTCACAAGTTGCGAAATCCCGATGCACTCGAAAGGTTTGGGCCTAGGTCATAATGAGAGGTCATGTGGACGAAGGATAAGGGAGGAGCTAGCATGCACTAAACCCTTGTCGGAATTTTGGAACTCGGGGTTTTGGAAGACGGAGAATCGGGGGACTCATATACCCAACACGCGAAATTGTGACACGCCTTTTCGAATAAGCGTGTGGTCACAAGGCGTGGTCACGTGGAGAAGACTTACTCTTAGCGCTTGTGCACGTAGGTGGAATTTTTTAAAGACCTGCAGATTTTTTCTTAGAGGTTCTAGCAGGGAATCGAATATTGTTTTAGTTCAGTCTTGAGAAGATCCTAAGACCAGGAGGTTGCGCAACCTTTTGAGAGAAGGGGGGTCTGCACTAAAAGTAAATATCTTTTTAGGTACATCTGATGTGTATACTGGATCAGAAAAGCAAGCATCTCTGGAATCGAGCCATAGGACTACTAAAATTTTAGTGGACCTAGTACGGTCCTAAGGAGCTAACATGGGAGAATGAAGATGCTAGGCGGGCAGAACACCCACATACTTTTGAAGATTTTGGAAATCTTCTTGTTGTGTAAGTAAGTTACATTGAGTATAGTACAAAAATAAGGGGAGGGGATTGTAACAACCCAAGGCTGAGCCCCTGTTGAATTGTAATTATGTTTATACGCCGGTGAGCCAAGTGTTTAAAACTGAATACTTACATGTTTATTAGGCCGGAGAGCCTAGATGCTTAAGGGTATGAGCCTGATTTTGTATATGTAAATGCACATATCATTAATAAAATTACACTATTGTGTGTAGACCGACCATGAAGAAATAATTATGGAGGACTAAGATCCACTAGGTAGGGTAAGGGAGGGGGATAAGTTAGAGTGCTTACCTCTAAGGGAATAATAGTTTATTATTATTTCCTAAAGGCTAAGGTGGACATGATAAGTGTTTTCCTAATTTCCTGGGAAAGGGAGCGAGTGCTAAGTGGAACTCATGCGGCTTCAGGAAGACATGTGTCAACCTGAGCACATGCAGTTTACAGCTGGGAAAACCAGCTCATTGGGGGTTCCTCCAGCTGGCCATTCTTGTGACCCTCGCATGATCACAAGTTTTCCACCCTACCTGATTCACTCACTCACTCACGTACGAAGTCATCATCTCCATCCTCGACCTCTTAACAAGAACGCACCCTATAATGGTCTAAACCATGTTGTGTCATAATTGTGGGTTGTTATAGCCCACACATTTCCTTGACTGAGTGTGGCTTTCTTCCATCGTCTGCTCTTAATGATCTTTGTTGTTTCCATCACCTTACCATAGTTGACTTAGAATCTAGATTGAAGAAGCAGGTAGTCAGTTCTGCAAGCAAATCTCTCTAGGTGAGAGAGGATGTTGGGGAATTTATTTTCCATAGGGATCCCAACTTCAGCTATAGTTCTTGGAGAATTCTTGTTCGGCTTGTTGCTAAAGCCCTGGAAGAGAAGTGGGGCAGCTGAAGGACTGTGGAGCAGAGAAGGGGCACCCTTCTTGGGGTGGGACAGGCATGTGGGGAATGAGAGGCTATAGGATGTTAGTGTGAGCTAGCCCTGGGAGATAATCCTTCCTGTTGACATGTGTGACTTTCCTATTGCCCTTTTCAAGCCTAGGAATCCCTTGCTCGGTGGAGTTTAGTCCCAGCTCACGGGTGACCCATTGTTGAGCATGATGAGTAGCGTGGTCTAAGGCTGGGAGGTTCGTGGAAGTTCTGCACACAGTTTGGTGGTCATCTATTGAAAGATAAGTGCCAAATCTCTCTTAATTATATGTTGTGTAATTTTACATGTGTTATAACTTGATGATTAATGCTTGGATATATCATCTATGTTGTGTGTGTAGGCTTACTATTGTTTATGCATTAATCTATGTATGGTTAGAATATATTGTGAGTATCTTTTAATGATTATTTCCGCATGAATACGTGGCATGAAAAAAATGGTGTATATGTTAATTGTGTTAGATCAGAGCTTAGTGAAATGTCCAAGAAGTGGTGTTGCCCGGCCTGTTAGTGGCATGGGATGTTACAGGATGTCCCAATACACCATGGCTAGAATTTCCACAATGGTTGAACACCCTAAACCTACGAGCCTATTATAGTTTTCCATTCATTCTTTTCACCAAGTGTTTCTCCTCTAGGTTGTTGTCAATAGGAAATCAATATCCTTCGGCTCTTTCTACTTACACTAAAGGCAAAGAATATCACCAAAGGATTGTAAATCATATAAAGGGAATATCTTCATTTTTCTAGGAAAGAGAAGAGAGTTCCATGGTGGAATGATGGCTAGTTGAGGACATGGAATGCTCAACGGTCAACAAATGACCTGAGATGTGAACAATGGGTTTCTATGAGTTCCATTCACCCTAGTGGTATCATGGATAGCTTGGGGTGGAATCATAATTGATTCCTAGGTATGGGTGGTGAATTACCCCTTCACAATTGATTTGGTGGATTTTCACTTGATTACATATAAGTACTCGTATCTATATTTTTATGGAATTCTTATGTTTTTAACTTGTTGTGTGATCCCATTAATGTAATTGGGAAATGAATGAATTCAAAATATTGATGGTTATTTCCATTACTATTAGTTTGTGTAGACGAATTCAAAATTATGTTCTTGTTAGAGGTATAATTTATTTAATAGTTTGTTATTAAAAGAAATAAATTCACGTGCACTGCCCCGATGACCAAAAAAGGCATCTGGATAAGTGAAAAAATATAGCGAGAGGAAGGTATAGATGACCCACTATCATATTACTTCACACATAAATGTGTCATAAAATGGGGAAGCAAATGTGGGTTGATGTAGATCCTATTGAAATTGTACACACTTGGAGAAACAATGGGAAAAGAGTGGAAGGATTAGCCAATATAATGGATAGGTTCGTGATCTAAAAGCAACCACTGGAAGAGGAAATAAGGGTAAGATCACAGACAAGAATAGAAGGCTATTAATATCATAGGCCAATTCTATTTTAGATGGCCACATGAAAGAGAATATCCCCTCCCCTTACATGGATTGCAAATGAAAAATATGGAGATTTGGTAGCTAGGGAATGGAAGCATTTTACAGAAGATAAAGAATCCTCAATGAAACAATTTCAAGATAACCTTGTAAAATTTAACAAATCAACTCAAAATTGGAAGGGGTAAGAAAAATGAATATAAGTGGGCACTAGATGATGTTGAAATGAATTTAGAAAAGATATACAATATAGTAGGAAAAGTTATTTTCTCTGAATAAAAGAATATAGAAATTTAATTACACTAGAGGAACATAAGAGGAATCTCTTGAAATGGGAGGATGAGAAATTGAGACCAAATTTTAGGAATATTTTGCTAAACCAAGTGGATGAAAACACAAATTTTTTTCTATAATTATGCAAACATCAAAAAAAATTAATCTAAACAATATCTAAGAATTTTTTTTAATCTAGGAATTAGGATAGAAACTGGTGAAATGGCAAAAGGATCTAGTAGCAGAGGGAGTGGGACATTTCGAGGAATTATAAAAGTAACCTATAGTGGTTAATGAGTCCACGACTAATATTCTTAGTTCAACACATTTCTAATAATATGCCTATTCATACTTGTCACCCTACTATTGAAAACCTTTAAAAACTAGTCCAATAACAGGATACATTTGAAGCACATTTACTTAACATATTCATGCTCAAACCCCTCCTGTTTTTCTTCTTGATGTGGAGTATTTTCTTCTGCCTCCATCATTTCCACTTCTTCTCTTACTTAGTGTTTCTTGAATTTCCAATTTGCTGATTTTTTGAAAACTGTTCGATATTACCTAAAAGAGAAAGCAAGGAATTGGTTGTTTCTCAAAGTTGGAAACTTTTTTTCTCTGTTGATTCCATATGCTCCATTAATATTACCATTGTCATTTCCAATTTCCTGATTCTTTGTTGTTCTTCTTCCCTTGCTCCGAGACGAATGTTTCTTTATCTTGGGGATACCATCGTTGTGCCAGACCTTGGTCCAAATACTCACTCGTGGTTGACTGTGTGATGTTGTTGTAAGAAGAGAATGTCCAAATACTCACTGAATATAATGAATTCCTCCATCCTTGATTGTTTCTAAGTCGACGGTGGCGCATCCTTGTAGAGAAGAGATAAATTGTATGTAATTAGAAGAGAGATCGATAGGCAGGTGATGGTTTGTCCATTGACTTCAAGATATGTTGTTTGAACAGTGGAATAAGTTGGATCTCACTCCAACTATGTATACTTGATGTATCTTTATTTATTGTGATATATATTATTACAGTTTGTGTGTATCTGTGCAATGGCTTCTCTCAATTTCTAAGTTGGTATCAGAGCTAGGAAAACCCTCACTCTCGTGAGAGGGGATCGAATATGAGATAAATTGGAAATCTAATCTTCTGTACATATGTAGATTAGTAGATTAGTAATTTTGAGTGTTTTGAGTTTCCGTTTGTTTTGTTTGAGTGAGCCTGTGTTTAGTGCCTGATATAAAGAGATCCGCTGCCAGATCTGCTGCCAGATTCGAAGCAAATCAAGTGGAAGCAGAGTGTGAAGGAGTTATCACTATGGAAGATCGTGCTACCTTGTGTATGTGTTGTATGTATCACGGAGAAGAAATCAATAAGAGTTGTTGCCACTAAGAGGCGACTTCTACCACGGTGGATAATTTTGTCACTAGATTAAAATGCATTGTTGGTTTTTGAAGCCATCATTTTCAATTTGAATCAAGCAGGTAAAGAGAGGCCTCATTTGCACTGTCATGCGATCTAAAAAGCGGAGAAGTTGCAACCAATTTGATTAAGGGAGCCATAGCCGATAAAGATTTGAGTTATATGTTGGTTGTGCTGCAAGGGGAATTGACATCTTCTAAAGAGAGGTGTTGCAGGTCTTCGAAATATCACCAAGTGTGCAAACGTGGAGCCAAACTCAGATTAAAGGAGTGAATTTTCGTTATTTGGTCGTTGTTATTCAATACTCTAAGGAAGTCAATCGCATGCTAGTTGCAACACAAATCTGAATGCATGTATTTGAAGGGAAGAATTCAAATGCTATGACTAATAGAATTTTAGTTCAGCAACAACGATGGTCTAAATTAAAAGAGCCTCCTGAAAAAGGAATCAAAGGATTTGCAAGGACAACTTCCACTTACAGAGTAGTCGGAATTTCATCATAACAGAGGACCAACCAATTTCATATCTAGCAAATTTGGCATATCAGTTGTATATTCGAATTGATCCAAACTATGTGCTGAAATTTATTTTTTTATTTGGTGTGAAAATTTGTAAAATTTTATAATGCAGAACCAAATATAGAATAGAGTGATGTAATTCAAGCTTGTAGTTCTTGATTGCTTTAATGCTATAAGAATGCATTACTAGTTTCAGTATGTTAGCAAGTATGTTAAATGATGGAAGATCTTGTTGTACTTCGGTGATCTAAGATAATCAGTTACAGGTTATCTTTGTGTTGATAAGTGTGTGTAAAAAGGTGTAAAAAGGTCATTTTGTAAGATCGATTACTGAATGTTTCAGTATTAAGACTATTCTTCAGGGTAGTTTAGAATCGTCGGTCTTGTAGATACTTCAAATATGGTCGGAAGCGGTTGTATTTGTGTTGTATGAAGTGGTAGCTTGAAGATGATGGGAGAGAAAGAGCATGTCTATGAAGTTCAGAGATGGGTGTAACCGTGTATGAGGACTAGTGAGACAGACATGACAAAATTTGTGTTGTAGCATTTTGTTATGTTGTGTAATGTAGGCATTAAGGGGGGGTGTTAGAGATAATGCCTCATTATGATGCATCCTAGAGTTTAGGAATTTGATTGGGTTAGCTGGAGGTTGTTGAGAGATTCTCTCGACCTCTCCCTCGAAGAGTGGAATAAGTTGGATCTCACTCCAACTATATATATCTCATGTATCTTTGTTTATTGTAATATATACTATTACATTTTGTGTGTATCTGTGCAATGGCTTCTCTCAATTTCTAAGTTGGTATCAGAGCTAGGACAACCCTCACTCTTTCACGAGAGGGGATGGAATATGAGATAGATTGGAAACCTAATTTTCTGTACATATGTAGATTAGTAAGTTTGTGTGTTTTGAGTTTCCGTTTGTTTTGTTTGAGTGAGCATGTGTTTAGTGCCTGATATAAAGAGAACTGCTACCAGATCTGCTGCCATATTCAAAGAAAATCAAGCGGAGGCAGAGTGTGAAAGAGTCATCACTGTGGAAGATCGTGTCGCCTTGTGTATGTGTTGTATGTATCATAGAGAAGAAATCAATAAGAGTTGTTGCTGCTGAGAGGAGAATTCTACCACGGTGGAGAATTTTTTCACTAGATTAAAACGCACTGTTGGTTTCTGAAGCCATCATTTTCAATCTGAATCAAGTTGGTAAAGAGAGGCCTCATTTGCGCTATCATGCGATCTAAAAAGAAGAGAAGTTGCAACCGATTTGATTAAGGGAGCCATAGCCGATAAATATTTGAGTTATACGTTGGTTGTGTTGCAAGGGGAATTAACATCTTCTAAAGAGAGGTGTTGTAGGTATTCAAGATATCACCAAGTGTGCAGATGTGGAGCCAAACTCATATCAAAGGAGTGAATTGTCGTTATTTGGTCGTTGTTATTCAATACTCCGAGGAAGTCAATCACATGCTAGTTGCAACGCAAATCTGAATGCATGTATTTGAAGGGAAGAATTCAAATGCTATGACTAATAGAATTTTAGTCCAGCAACAACGATGGTCTAAATTAAAAGAGCCACCTAAAAAAGGAATCAAAGGATTTGCAAGGACAACTTACACTTACAGAGTAGTCGGCATTTCATCGTAACGGAGGACCAACCAATTTCATATCTAGCAAATTTGGCATATCAGTTGCATATTCGAATTGATCCAAACTGTGTGTTGGAATTTATCTTTTTATTTGGTGTGAAAATTTGTAAACTTTTATAATGCAGAACCAAATATAGAATAGAGTGATGTAATTCAAGCTTGTAGTTCTTGAGTGCTTCAATGCTATAAGAATGCATTACTAGTTTCAGTATGTTAGCAAGTATGTTAAATGTTGGAAGATCTTGTTGTACTTCGGTGCTCTAAGATAATCAGTTACAGGTTATCTTTGTGTTGATGAGTGTGTGTAAAAAGGTCATTTTGTAAGATCGATTACTGAATGTTTCAGTATCAAGACTATTCTTTAGGGTAGTTTAGAATCGTTGGTCCTATAGATACTTCAAAGATGGTCGGAAGCGGTTGTATTTGTGTTGTATGAAGTGGTAGCTCAAAGATGATGGGAGAGAAAGAGCATGTCTATGAAGTTCAGAGATGGGTGTAACCGCGTATGAGGACCAGTGAGATGGACATGACAAAATTTGCGATGTAACATTTTGTTATGTTGTGTAATGTAGGCATTAAGGGGGGGTGTTAGAGATAATGCCTCATTATGATGCATCCTAGAGTTTAGGGATTTGATTGGGTTAGCTGGAGGTTGTTGAGATATTCTCTCAACCTCTCCCTCGAAGAGTGGAATAAGTTGGATCTAATTCCAACTATATATATCTGATGTATCTTTGTTTATTGTAATATATACTATTACATTTTGTGTGTATCTGTGCAATGGAGTCTCTCAATTTCTAAGTTAGACAAACTAGGAGTGATTCGTATTCTTGAATCCTCTTTAAATATATATTCTAGGAATATTTCCAGTCTCTCTCTCATGCTCAAGTTTCCTACTGAGCGATTATGCCACTATTATAAAAAGGAGAGGAGAGAGCGGGAAAAATTGACATATACCTCTACTAATTTGGAAGAAACTAGCTAGCTTTCCATTCAGTAAAGGTGCCATCCAAGGATTTCAAATGCATGCAGCCACCCACTAAATGAAAGAGAAGTTGAAACTGAACCTTTCCATCACCTGAAAAATATTTTTTTCCACACACGATCAAAAGTGTTAGCCATGTCTAATTTTATTACCATGCCTTTGTTTTTTTATTGGACGCTAGAATGTATGGCCTCATGGACAAGCACAATGTTATCAACAATTTGTCTCTCTTGCATAAATCCACCTTTATTGGGAGAAATGATCTTGGGAAGAAAAAATTATAACCGGTTGGCCATGATCTTGGTCAGGATTTTGTATGAGGAGTTGCATAAGGATATGGGCCTGAAGTGGGAAAAGGTAGAAGGGTCGGAGTCTTTGGGGATTAAGGCGAGGAAGGAAGATTTGGTGCTACCTCCTAACCTCAAATATTTGTGGGAGTAACTAGGCATTATTTTGAGGTCATTCTTAATCAAGTCCCAGAAGAAATATAAAACGGAAATAGAGAAATTGTCTACCCTGGGAGATTTTTCGGGATCAAGACTCCAAAAAGATGGGTGGATTTCATATTTAGAAATGGGTTTGTTAAGTTCAAAATTGTCTTCAATAGAGAATTTGTACAGAATGTTATCAAGCATATCAGTAATACTAGATGGATTAGAATCCTCTTATTGAGTATATAAATCTTCAAAGTGATATTTAGCAGTGGATTTTATTTCAGCAAAATCAGTTACTATGGATCCATCCTCCAAGGTGATTTTAGATACATTTTTTCAAAACTGACAGTTTTTGGCTTGGTTATGAAAATATTTGGTGTTCTTATCTCTGGATTGGATCCATAAGCTATGAGATTTGAGGCACCAAAACTCTTCTCCCCTTCTCAAAACATTTTGATAACATCATTGAAAATCGATTTCCTCTTTCTGGTTTTGGGTGGTAATCTCATTGTTTTCAAGTCTCTTTTGCAACCCTTCAAGTTTGCTTTTGATTTGCATTTTTTCTGAAATAGGGGAAGTGTGGGAGCACTTTAACCGTTGTCTTAATGCATGTTTCACCATTGAAATTTTCCATTTCCAAATATATACAATCATTCTTGGGACCCAATCCTTTTAGGTAGCTTCAACTAACTCAATTGCCTCTTGGTGTTGAAGCCATAAAGGATTAAAATGAAGAGGGAGGGGACCAAAATTTGGAAGGTGTTGGAGATGAAGAGAAATGGGTTTATGATCGTAGATGAGAGGGGGGAGAATTAGATACTTTATGGTGGAGTTTCTATGAGTGAAGTCGTTGTGGACAAGGAAGTGGTCTAGTCATGCAACAAGGTGCCCTCATATTAGTCCAAGTAAAGAGTATGTGTTGTGGGGGGATATCCAAAAGGTCCCAATCTGCCACTAGGTCCTCTAAGTTGTTCTAGAAGGGATCTCTCCCAAAAATACCTCCTATTTTTTCATAATTGTTTCTTATAATATTAAAATCGTCAGCAATTATACATTATCGATTTATTCCTGCATTCTTCAAATTAGCCAACGACCTCCAACATTCTAGCTTCTCACTAGGATTAATTGGCATTTATACATTTATAATTGTATGCATTGTATTACTTTGTTTATGATAAAACTTGGTTAAGATCTAGTGCTGAGATTTGATATGGTGTTCTAATCTTACCCCTTGGTCACTCCAAAGAGTGCACAATCCTCCCGAGGTTCCTAAAGCATCTATTGCTATCATATTGTTGGATTTCCATAATCTTCTTCCTTTATTATTAACTTCATCTTCTATCATTTCGGTCTCCTCAATGAGGAGGAAGGTGGGTTTTTCTGATTTCACAATATCTTTGAAAGTTAGGGACTTTGGGGCACTTCCGAACCCTCTTCATTTCTAGGAGATCACTATCATTATTTCATAGGGTTTGATTGGGAACCTCCTCTCCTAAAATCATTTCCACTATGTGGCTTGATGTTTCTAGAACTCCCTCCCATCATATTTGGTAGATTTTTTTGAGAGCCCAAGAGGGTATATTTATGGGCTTGTTCTTCATGAAAGGCCTTTAATGTGTTCCTCCTTGAAAAACTTTATTTAGAATAAAATTCTTCCTAACCTTCATCTCCTAGGATTTCAGACTCTGAGTTGTTGGCTAAGGATATTTCTACATCCTTAAAAGTATTTGGGTCCTTTGGGCTCAAATTGAGGGGGTTGAATGAAGTTGTAAAAGGTATCTCAGAAATAGTCGATGTTTTTCCCTTTTTCTGTAGATGTTCATAATTCATATTCATGCTTGGATTAGAAAGGATTTGGACTGAATGTTGCTCATCCAATGTCACCTTCTCTCCAATAGGAATCTGGGTTTCTTCTTCCAATATTTCACCGATTTGAGATAGAGATGCATTTGTATTGGATGAAGGGGTTGATTGAGAATTGGGGAGTGGTTTGGAAACATGGATCTATTGGTATCTCCATTGGAATATCATGTGATGATATTGGGCTTGGACTTCCTCGAAATTTCTGAAGGAGCTCCACTTATTCATGAAAGTCACTTGGTATTCTTGGACGAGGCTAGAACACCAAGCACACCCTTGATGACGAAAAGGAAGCTTGGGAGGATGCCTAGGATCTTTGTGATCAGGTTGATAGAAGGAGTCAGTGGGAGCACTGATGAGCCTTGAAACGTGACACAATAACCATAAGTCATCCATATTGCAACATCTCTGAGTAGTTTTGGGAAAGAAGAGAAACAACGAATGGTGATGAAGACAACCATGGGGAAGGTTGGCTGATTGAAGAACCTGCAGGACCATGAACATGAGTGTAAGAGAGAGTTAGACTATTCACTTTCCACGGAGAAGTAGGAACATCACTAAGTGAATAGTCATCAACAACATATTATGGATGTTGTGGAAGATCGGGAAAGTGACTCACCCACCACAAAATCTCCAAGAGTTGAGTCGAGATAGTGCATAGAGACACTTACTCAACCATATTTGGAGACTGATCTGGAAGAGATAGGATACGAAGATCGACATCCAACAATGATCATGAAATTTTGTAGGAAGGCCATGGGGATATATGACTTCCAACTTACTACAAAATGACTTGAGAAGTTAGCATGCTCACTGAAGTAAGTTTGTTTGGTCATGTGATACTTTCACATAAAACATAAGTCAAACATGATGTATGCCAATATCATTGGTCACATCTATTGGGTACATTCTTCCTACTAAATGAAAAAAAAGAAATGTGCTATCGAGAGAAAGCATCACATACGGTGATTCCTAGCAGCAATATCCTTGAAATAATCAAGCATAGAAGTTGTGAAACAACAAGATGATTTGTGGAGGAAACTTACAAAGTTGAGGCAAGGGTCAGGACCTTGTCTAGAACCAAAGAGATTCGGCTAAGTGCCAATAGGTTGAGAATTGCAGTGGGTGACTCAACAAGACCAAGAAGAGTTCGACAAGATGAATATGAGGTGGACATAAAAGATTTTTTCATATGTGGAGATCTGCATTCTCTAGTAAAGAACACAACAATTGGACTGATCACCCAACTAGTTCAAAACGTGAGAAGATCCAATGCAAAAGAAACACAAATGATGGATTTGAAGTATCAAAAGTATCATGGGTCAAGAGTATCCAACATTTTTCCACACTTAGAAGAACTTATGAGGAGATTTTACCCTGAGGACAATGGTTGAGGAGGCAACGGTCATTGATCATTGACGAGATCTGGATATGGGATAGAGATGCCATAAAGATCAATGGATGTTGCCAGGGAAAATGACAACTTAGAGTGGGGGAGGATGTAGGGGTCTCCTAGGACACCCACTGAGCATGCACGCTCCTTGGGTAGATTAGATGATGGATGGACGAAGAGTGCAAGGAAGGGAGTGATTGGTTGGGAGAACGAAGACATTTGGGTGTGGGAAGGAGCACCTTGGGCACACGAGGGTGACTTGCAACACCAAGGGGAACACGTTGTACTTTCCTTAGAATGATTAACGAAGACTTGGGTTATGTTTGCGAAAAGACGGGGAAACTTGGGAGCACGCTCAAATAGTGGACCTATCTTCCCTTATAAAAATGAGCACGTCGGAGAGGTCATATGACCATCGACACACTCATGAAGAGGCATGACAAGGACGAATGGTTGATGGGAGCACATGATTTGGATGGGTGCAACGGGTCCACAAAAGAGCGCGACGAGTTGGTTGAGTGTGGGTTTGTAAAGGGGCACAACACACCCAAGAGACGCATTGTTTCACACAATTGACCCTTGGAGCTCCTATAAGAGCAAGGGCACACAACCAAGGAGAGCATAGAACATTTTTGGAAAGATATTTGGATACCAATTCCGAGGTAAAGTATGAAGCACGTTGCCAATATGGAAGACAAATAGTCAAGGGTTGGATACTTTAGATGTTTTGGGGAAGTCTGGAAAATGCAAGTAAGTGGAGGCATGTGTTGGTAGAGCTGAAATTCGAGTTATATTAGTGAAAGTCTGTGGAAATGAAATGACAAAAAGTCTGTGGTTGTGGGAACATCTAAGGTACACCACATGAAGTTGTGAAGACGGTTGTGGCAGAGAGTCTTATGGTGATGAATCAGTTCTTGAGTGTCTTGGTGAGGTGAGGTGATTTGTTTGACTCTGACATGTTGTAAACCAAGTTGGTAGTGCTCATTGTAATTGTTTCGCAATAAAAAAGACTTAGCCAGGTGTTAGGCATGGTTTGTACCGCCTGAACTATTTATTTATTTCTCTTCATTTTTGTTCCGCGGTTGTTCTCTTGGAATGCTCATGCTCATGGATGAATGCTTAAAAATACTAAGTGTTAATTCGTGTTAACAAATTGTCTATCCAAGCAAGAGTTGCAGTAGAGTAGGAGTGTGACTCATCAGTAGCCTAGAATGGAGTATGGGTATGCTCTAGGTAAAGAGGCATTGTCCGGATGAAGTATTATTGGTGTACCAAGCAACCAAGTAAGAATTTTCATGATGGTGTACCCTCTCAAGAGATGAACAATTGTAAGATATGTTCGAGCGTCCAATGGGGTCATGATAATTGGTATATTAAAATTTAAAATATTAAAATAATTTTGTTTGTTTATTTTAAATTAAAAAATAAAAGATATATAAATTATGGAGTTTTCCCTTTATAATTTACTATAAAAATAAATTATTTTAAAATATTTTTTATTCCTATTAAAAACACTATAAAAAAGAATATTAAAGAGAATTTTTTAAGTTATACGATTATATAGAAACAAAAAACAATATCAAAAAATATATATATCTGAATTTAAATTTTTAAATTTTACTATTTATTTTTGACCATTTATTTCATGTAGAAAAACTTATACAGTTAAATTGAGAGCCGATATCGACCATATATATCTCAATCGAGACAACGGTTTATTCACTTCATTATAATTTATACATCCATATTATTTATTATAAAATTTAGGAAATTGAATATTTAATATAATTAAAACCCATATACTAATAGATTGTGAAAAATTGTGCATTAATATTATAATGTGGAAACTTATGCATTAACATTATAATCAATTTTAGCATGGAATTAGAAATAGAGTTTGAAAATCATTACTTTTAAATTACGGAGGGAAAACAATTATAGAGATCAATAAATTGAACTTTCAAAATTAATAATGATTATCCATTATTTTGATGCTTTTCTTTGTGAGATATCAGATCTTATGTTGATAACACATCAAAAAATGTATTTAAGGTTGACACTCGCTTGTCCTCTTAAGCATTGTGAGGTAATTTCACTATGATTTTTGAGGTTAGTGTTTTCTTCTCAAATGAAAATAGGAAAGCACATGGACTGCCACAATAAACATACCTCTTGCACATGAATTTTCACAATAAAACTCATCACCTAATAAATTTTGCAAACCATATATCTACATTGTGGCACTTCAAAGTTTTAATATTTTCTATAAACACCTATTAGCATGTGCATGGTTGTTAGAGACAATGACTTTCCACCATGTGTAAACTATTGCTTCATATTTTATATTAGAATACTAACCTTAAGTGTTCAGCCCTCAAGAGTTAGATAGATGCAAGTTTATCTGCTTCCAAGTAGTTAAAACAAGTAGTTAAAACATAAGTAATTTAATCTATTATATGCAGTCGCAGTTTCAAGTGGGTGCTTCTCTAAGTTGTTGATCCTTTATTGGCAATGTTTTAAAGTATGTTTTCAAAAGGCTTTATTTTGGTGTTATGGGTGTTTTTCTATTTATCAGTTAGTTAGATTAAAAGAAAAACAAAGCTAAATTCAATGATGTTTTCTTGGGAAGACTTCCTAGATAAACTCAAGTAAACTCAGCCCTTATTATTACAATTGTAATCAGTATAGTATAGATAGTTAGGATAAAAATATTATGGAAAAATACATGTTTATACTAAAAAAATTGATTTTAACCTCAACTTGAGTTTTATCACTGAATGAACAATTTACAACATGCTTCAATGAATTTAATTCCAAATATAGATATATTTCACAACATATATTTCTTTCTAGGATGTTAAGATATATCCCATTTAAAGGGTTGGCAATTTTGAAAATCCAAATAACTTTTTTCCAAAAAGAAAAAAAAATCCCCACACCCCATTCCTGAGATCTACTCCCTTGGATATCTGCCATGATCTCCTTTCCCACCTTGAAGCCCAAAAACCCTATTGATAACTAAGTATTTAGGTATCTATCCACTTGTTCTTAGCTAGAGTTGTAAAGTGTGGAGAGTAGCACTAACTCCCCTTACTTTTGAATGGAAAAGAATGAGATTTCATAGTTGTAATGTATAAGAGTGATTCCATATCTATAATGTATAATAGCATGATAGGGGTAGCATCCCCAGTAGTTGATGACTAATATTCGGCGGGGGATCAAAAAGCACACCAACAAATTCATGACATTTGGAGCTTTATTTGCATTTGTTTGAAACATTGTTCAAATGGTTAATGTTTTTGAAGAAAATAGAATCAACTAGGTTGTCAAAGAAATTAAAACAAAAAATACACATTTAACTTCACCTTTAGTATGCACCTATATCACCTTAAGGTTGACACGTTGCATGTTTCATATGTGGAATTCAAATACTTGATAGTTGGGAATCTATGCCAATTTCGTATGTGCATCCTAGAGATTAGAAAACTCTAGATTCAAATCAAATTGAGTTTAGATATACAAATCAATGATATGCATATATGGATCACTTGGATTTGTAGGAATCACAAATTAATATTAAGTCCAAAAATGGTGTTTCCTGCAATAGTCCTATTCCTAATATTCAAGTATGAAATCCTACCTAATAAGAAGTTTCAAGCAACAATTTTAAATCCATATTTGTTATACCCATCTCTAGAAAGACAATAGTGGGTAGTGATGATTAATGACACACTGAAAGTACAAGAAGGTAATATCAAATTATATGCATTATAGTATTATACACACCTAAAATGATGGTACAAAAGTTCATTTAAGTGCATACTTTAACATTCTGAACATAATTTTTCTTTCACAAGTTTCCTTAGATTTGTAGAAGGTAGCAGTTATACTTTCATCTCCCATATCATAGTTTGGTCCATGAACAAGCTTTGTAAGTCACTAACACAACTAAAAAACTAGATTAGCACTATCATAGTACAGTGACTATGAAAATAGTGCATTTACACATTCAGAAGTTGTTGATGCTACAAAACTGAATATGGATAGAGTTAACAATGTGAACAAATTTAAACAAAATGAAAGGGATAGAATCAAACTCTTTATTGAATACTGTGATGAATTTTGGCCTGCAGAATATAATATGGAGGTATGAGTCTCCCCACAATTCATACAATTACAAAATGGAAAGATTAAATCACAAAAAAGTATCAAACCCCAAGAGCACAAACAAGCATATTATCTCCTACTCTTCCATTGCATATTGTTTAATTTAAATCCTTCTTCAAGCTAATTCATCAAATTTATAAATTCCCCTCAACCCTTTCAATTCACATGTAAGTCAAATAGTCTCTACAATGATTCTTATTCACCTGCCTTGCCTCTTTGAATCCCCCAGTTGTAGTTTGCATTCAATTATCTTTGATTTCCCTCAATTTCCTCTCGTGTGTTGATCTTTTAGCTTCCACGGCAATGCGTGGATATGTATTCAAATGGAAATAGAACCTTCTGGAGTAACAAGCATTCCTCCCATAACCAAAAGACAATTAAGTTTCACGTCACATCTCTTATGTATCAATTTCAACCTTGTTATTTCCTCCCACTAAACAAATTAATTAAACAAAAAATAGTACAAATAGGAAAGAAAATATTGTACGTCTATTACATGAAACCAAGGATGCTCCTGCATTTGACACCCTTAGTAAGAAAACATGGGCATTCATCTCATGTGGACTGAACCGCAAACCCTTCAAGTAATAAAATTCTTTTGAGGGAAACTCATCTCCTCTTCTACAATCCATGATGCATCATTTGAATTATTTTTCTTCCACTTTACTAAATATTCAAAATAATCTTGACCTCAATTATTCCTACTAAACCTCTTTGACAATATTTCCTCAATTTTTTTCACTGGCTTGACTAGCAATTGTTCTTCCCATTCTTCCATGGTGCTTTCTTTACCACTCTCTTTTCCTTCATGAAAATCATATAAGTTATAAACATTAAATGTTGTGGAAATATCAAATGCCTCCAACAAATCCATCTTGTAAACATTATCATAAATTTTCCTCAAAATCTTACACATACCAATTTTCTTGTACTTGATTTTATTGTATGTCCCTCTACGAAATATATCCTTCCTCAAATGCATTGCCACTATATCACCCTCTTCAAATAAAATCAATCTCCTACACAAATATACCTTCCTCTTATGACTATTATTACTCTATTGTAACTTGTTCTTGACCTACTCATGAATCTCTATCATTCTCCCTCCAAAACTATCTACATTAGCGCTCATTGTATCCTTGAATTCCAACAACTCAACCAAGTCTACCCACCCTTTGGATACGTTCCATGCAACACCTAAAATGGACTTCTACTAATGGATATATTCACTAAATTGTTGTAGGAGAATTCATCTTGATCTATAGCATGAGCTATATCCAATTCACATTGCCCTAGTTTGTCTCCAATCAAACTTCCCAAGAAATTTCATAGACTCTAGTTAACTAGCTCTATCTACCCATCTATTTTTGGATGATACACTAAGCTATATTGTAACCTAGAACCCATATTCTTCCAAATATTCATCCAAAAATTTCTAAGAAATTGAGTATCATATATGAAGTGATACACCTAACCAACACATGGAATCTCACAATATCTTGGAAAAATAACATAATCTTATGTGTAACATCACTAGTCTTTTTGTATGGTATGAAATGTATCATGTTAGAAAATATTTCCACCATAAAAAAAATGCAATCATAATATATATATGTCTAGGGTAGTCCAAAAATGAAATCAATGCTTATGTCTTCTCACAGTTTCTCTCATATCAGTAAAGGAGTATATAACCCAGTGTTCTAACTTATTTCTTTAGCTAATTGCAAATATTATCGCACTCAACAAACTTCTTGAAAACTTCGTTGATGTTGAGCCAAAAATTMTTTCCATCCATTAATTCCTTGGWCTTATGCACTCCAAAATGTCTRCCTAAACCTCTACTATGTAGCTCTTRAATGAGGATAAGTCTTAGTGAAATCTATGGAATACATAACCTTTGATTCTTAAACAAGGWTCTCACTTGGATGTRGAAATTAAAATATGGTGTCCTATTTGTACCCCATGGTTCTTTTCATGCTCTCCATCCCTCTACAAAAGTTGTATCTTATACATACAACTCTTTYATGTTGTACACACTAGMAACTTTAACCAAAATGGTATTCAACAATATCATTGTCAATTTTAATGCATATACCACTTTATTACACATTCTAGACCTATGTTTCAAAACAAATGAGTAGMTTTSCAAAAACTCCACCAAATTCAAATGATTTTTATTTATCTTTCCTTGATTGTTTATGTATGCATGGCCTTATGATCAATAAACAACACAAACTCATTTGGTAGAAAATAGTGTCTCCATTTATTTAAGTCTTGGAAAATGGCATAGAATTCCTAATCATAAACATGACAATTTTTTCTTAGCATCATTCAAATTTTCACTAAATAATTCTATTATCTTACCTTCTTGACACAAAGCCACTCCAATTGTTGATCCACTTGCATCACAATATACTTGAAACACCTTACTAAAAAATGGAAGTGTCAACGCCGGCTATTCCATTAGCTTCTTCTTCAGGGTTTGAAAATAATTTGCTACTATTGTTGTCCATTGCAAATCTCCTTTCTTCATACATTCAAAGAGTGGTGCACAAATCCCACTAAATATTTTGATAAAATTACAGTAAAATCTCACCAAATCATGGAAACTCCGTACATAAAATGTACATCTAGGCATATTTTGATCCACAATGGATTTCAACTTTCATGATCCATCTTCAAACCCTCCTTGGGAACCAAAAAACCTAAGTAAATCATCTCTACTTTCAATAAAATACATTTCTTCAAGTTAATTTGTAGCTTTTATGCATTCATCCTTTCCAACACTTGCTTCACATTCCCCAAATGCTCTTATTTAGACCTACTAAAAATCATAATGTGATCAAGATACACAATGACAAAATTTACTAGAAATGGCTTCAAGACCTTGTTCATCAACCTCAAATGTACTAGTCACATTATTTAATCCGAATGGAATAACCAACCATTAAAATAGTCCATCCTTCATCTTGAACATTGTATTCCACTCATCACCTTCCCTTATTTGAACCC
>JASDQU010240448.1:140842-152675 GCA_032191745.1 Picea mariana | reverse complement strand
GGAAAGGAAAAAAATTGGACCTATCCAAAATGACCTAAAGATCAAAATTTCAATAATTTGAGAGAGGATTTAGTTTAGACTCTAAAGAATATACTAGCATAGAAACTAACCCTTTAGATTAGGATTATATACCTAATAGGAAGAAAAGGTATCATCTTAGGTCTACAACAAGAATATCATTCATTCAAGTTGATTGAAGGAGGGATAGAAATCCAACTAGCTTAATCCACATCAATAGAGATCAAGGAAAAAGGTCATCCATGAGTTTATCACAACAATTGGTAGAGAACGATATCTAGGAGGGAAGTTACAAGACAATAGTTGGGTCCCTTTCCATAGAGAAGGATTATATTAGAGCCTAGAGGTAAAAATTGATATTACTCTCCTTGAATGTTCACAGTTTTGGATCTTCCCACAAGAAAATATCCATTGGGAGTGTAGTAGAAAAATACAATCTTAATATAGTCATTTTTCAAGAAACTATGATAGGTTTAGATGAATCTAGGAGGATTTTAAGCCACATGTTCTCTGGGTGTCATTTTGAAAATTTGGGAGTTATTGCAACATGAGAGAAATTGGTAACTAGATGGAATATTTCTATAGAAGATTGCACCCCTCTCTGTTAAATTCATCTATCTTGAAAACCTTCTACTAAAATGACCTAAGAATAATTTTGATTGTTCTTAATATTTATGGTCCATACCTTCAAAGGAAGGAGTATTGGGATGGGCTCTTAGATTAAAATATCTTTCAAAGAAATTACTTGATTTGTGATGGAGACCTTAAATTTGTAATGAAGAGAGAAGAATTATGTAATATCCCAGTTTTGACCTCATGAATATAATATGTTAAATCATGTATTATTTGAATGATGTGGTTTATGTGATGGGATTCAAGCCATATGGGATGAGTTAAATGATCCCATGTGTAATTTATATTGTAAATGTGTTCTAAATGTTTGTAGTGCAATCTCAAGGCCAAGGCTTGACTAGTAAATTTGTATAAGTCCCCATGGTGGGTAGAGGAGGGTAGAGATGAACCGCTAGCATATCACTTCACCCATAAACTAGGGAATAAAAGGAAGATTTATGTAGAGCCTATAGAAATTGCACCCACTTGGAGAAAAAATGGGAAAGGAGTGGAAGGATTAGACAAAATAAGGGATGGGGTATTGATCTAAAAACAACTATTGGAAGAGGAAAGAAGGGTAATATCATGGACAAGAACAAGAGGTTATTTATATCATATGCCATATTTATTTTATTTGGCCACATTGGAAAGAATTCCCCCTCCCCTTACATAGATTGTAAATAAAAAATATAGAGATTTGGTTTCTAGGGAATGGAAGAATTTTGTGGAAGATGGAGAATCCTCAATGAAGAAATTTCAATGTAACCTTGTAAAGATAAATAAATGGGGAAGGAAAATTAATAGAAGGGGGCACTAGATGATTTTGAAATGAAGGTATGAAAGATCTACAAGGATAGTATGAGAAGCTATTTTATTAAAAAAGAACAGGGAGAACTAATTAAATTGGAGGAATATAAGAGGAATCTCTTGAAATGGGAGGAGGAGAAGTGGAGAAAAAATGGAAAGGGGATTTCGCTAAACCAAGTGGATGAAAACACCAAGTTAATATTAAGTCCAAAAATGGTTTTTCTTTCCATATTCCTACTCCTAATATTCAAGTATGAAATCCTACCTAATAAGCAGTTTCAATCGACAATTTTACCTCCATATACATTATTCTTGTCTATGGGAAGCCAATAGTGAGTAGTGATGGTCACACATTGAAAGTACAAGAAGGTAATATCAAATTATATGCATTATATAATTATACTCATGTGAAATTCTAGTACACAAGTTCGTTTAAGCACATACACGAATGTTGTGAACACAATTTGTAGTGCACAAGTTTCCTTAGCTTCATGGAAGGTAGTGGCTATACTTACATCGGCCTTGTCATAGTTTGGTGCATGACCAAGCTCTATAATTCACTAATAAAGATACAAAACTAGATTTTCACTATTAGAGCTCAGTAATAAGACATCGAACTTATTAGCCAACAACATGTGCTATAAAAGAAATTCAAATATTTATTATAATTAAATACTTATTTTGCTTTTGCTAAACTTATTAGCAAATAGAATGCACTACAAAAGAAATTTAAATATTTATTATAAATAAATAGTTTTTGTCTCCTATCTACAAGATTAGACAATAGAATATAGGAAAATATTTTTATTCAAAGGTCAATGACAAATTGAATGCAATAGTCTTTGGATTTTGACAGGGTATAATAAGAAGGCTCCTCAAGCCATTGGCAAGATTTATCAAAAGGTTGGTCAAAAAAATCGATAAGGTTTTGTTGTGGCAAGAAAAGTGCCCTGCTCAACAATAATAACTTCTCCCCAATGAAAAGTCCCAATTAGACTTCACACTGTTTCGAATAGGGAACCCATATGGATTCTATCTCGACGACCATTACTATTGAATGTGGAATGGATTATGAAATGCAAAATGTAGAGTGCTTCTAATCTATATGTGAAATGAAATCCTATTTAATAATTTTACCTAGGAGCATATTTTAACCAGTAAACATGATATTAGTCATTCATTTATGTTACTATTTTAGGAATAGAAATTTGTTCGAGAAAATCATAAATGTATATGCATGAATAGGAATGAAAAGAAAAAAATTATAGTATTACATTATCATTCACAACTTTACATTCACCATTCCAAAGCAAACATTTTAGAAAATCAAAGAAAGAACTATAATATCCATGTATAAAAATCTACAACATAATAATATAGTCTTACAGTGATGCTAGTAATAGCATAAACAATGAAAACAATTTGCATCATACATTGTAATAAAAACTAGTGCTTTTCCTTCAAAATTGGCCCGGAGAGATTATTTTTATTAAAATATTTGAAAAATGTATGCAAGATCTTAATAAGCCAAAATCCATTTCTACGGAAAGTAGATTGTCTTTTATAACCTTTCAATCTAGAACTGCTTTGTGCCTTCTTGACTTCCTTTTGGTAATTATARACTTTTYAACTTACTAAATTGATTCTTTTTAAAGAATATTCAAAATTACAACTTATATTTCACTATGGTCATAGTTGACCATGTGTTTGGTCTTCTAGGTAGATTTCCCACACCTCATGTTCAAGCGACCAATTTCTCATTTGRTTCATCTTGTGCAGTTTGTTTACCATGAAARGGACCAAAATTAAGGTTTCAATGAAGAAAAAATAAGGTWTCATCATCAYGAAGAAGAGTTTTTWAAACTCATGACATGCAAAAACTCTTAAAATATTCAATCCTCCATTGTATCACGACTTAGAAAATTTTCAAAATGTTACACATCGCAGCTTTGAAGTTTTTCATGATAGCGATACATCGCAGCTCCGAAACTTTTGGAGGATATGATACATCATTCTTTCGAAAACTTTCGAGCTTACAATATGTTGTAGCTTTGAAAAAAAAAAAAAAGTTCCAACCTTTTTTTCATTAAACCATATGATAAAGACAAAAGCTAAGAAGAAAGTTGTTGGTTGCTCATTAAATTTATTAAAAAAATTTGAAAAAATAATATAAATATGTATTGCTTACCATCGTAAATAAACTTTATGGATTTGTTCTCTAACCTACTTTAAAGTTTGACTATGTCTTAACTTAATATTCTAAAATTTTATCATGTATTACCAACCAACAATATAAATATTAGTTAAATAATTAGATATTTAATAAAAAACATTCGATTAATTTTTATTTCCACCCATAAGAAAAAGTCAACATGAAACATCCATACACATTAATGTACACAAGCACCTCATCATTCTATTCAAAGTAATTAATTAAATTTGTGTTCTAAACACTCTCCATATTTCAATGATGTGTCAACGATAGAATTCTATTTGGTAGTAACACTCAACATTGATTAGTTAGACAACTAAAAATAATTAATAATCAACAAAAATAATCATAATTGTGTTTTGGATGCATTCATAAGTTGTAGCTAGAGTATGTTACATTTGAAAAGGGTGGCTAGAGCACAATACAACTAGTAAGCATAAAGTTTGGGTCCTTCAATTCAATTGTAATATTCAATCATTCAAACACAGCGAAGAGATAAAAAATAGAAGTGAAAGAGAGAATCATTTAATATCTATCAAATTAAAATAACATTCCATTACAATCATTAATATAGTTAATGACTATATTAATGACTATGTACAACATTCATATCTTTATAATTCATATCATATTTAAAAGTTACAACATTCATTTCTTTATAATCCATATCATATTAATAGGGATACAATATGGTTAAAATTAACAACATTTGTATTTTTATAATCATGATCATATTAGACTTCCCTTATTTAAAATTAACAACATTTGTATTTTTATAATCATGATCATATTTGATTTCCATTATTTCATTGGACTAAAAGTTACATTCCCTTAATTTATTGGATATTTGCATGAAATTTAAACTATCCCTTAAGGCATTGTTAAAATGATTTGTGTGAGTAAATTTAGTGAATGTATAACTCAAATATAACTCTTTAACATTTATAACGAACTCGAAATTAACATAGATGATCCAAGAGTATTTTTGTGGTCACCCATCTTTTTCCAACTAGCTCAAAAAATATTTTTGGCAACTTATTATTTTTAGCAATTTTCAGGACCATTTTGAGGGCCCAAATGATGATTTTTCTCTATTGGTCACCTCAATGATAGTCAAAGGATCTGATTGAGCCCTTAAATGAAGCTTCTTTTCAATACCTTTCCAATGAGCTATCGTGTGCCCTAAACGGAGATCGTATGCAAAAGTTATGACCACGGGAAGTTGATGTACTAACTTACCCCAACAGGGCCCACATGACTTTTGGTGTTTCATCTCCTAGGGTTAGGTTTTTGGATGTATATAGTTTTGGCATTCATGTTTATTGTAAAAATTCCTTCAGAGCCTCATTGTACTCATCTTCTTGTGATTCACTACAGAATATAGATGTTCTTGTTAAATGTTTAACAAGAACATGTGTATTATGTATTAGAAAGTTTTTGTAGCTACATTGTTCAACATAATAATACAAAAATAAGATAGTTGTCCAAAAATATATCTTGAAAATTTTCCAAAATTTGGAACTCACTGTCTAGAGAAATAAAATAATCCTTCACTGGGGATTTTAGAAAGCTACTAGTATAAATTTTGTAAAAAACACCTAAGATAAAGAAAAATTTGCAAAAAATTAAACATTAGTGATGAATAAAAGCATGGTAGTAAGCTTAGTCCTAGTTCTTTTTATATATGTATAGCCCTGAGGGTTAGCTCAATTGGTCTAGAGCCAAATGTGAGTTATCATACTTGTCGTTGGTCACGGGTTTGATTCTCTTTATTTTCTTGAGGTGAGGTCCCGTAATCAAGGCCGACAGTATATCCAGTTTACCATCCACGAAATGTGTGGAAGTACTCAATGGGTTTCCCATGCTTTCTTTAATTTACAATTATATGTTTTATAATCATATAATGTATAGTAAAATATAATACAAAATTATCTCTATATCAATACAAACAAATAATTGACCTAAATTAGAAGATCAATAAATAACATTTACTTGGAATAAATAAATAACACTTACTTGGACTAAATGATTGCAGAGACATTAGATCCAATTTTTAAAACATTTGTAATTAAGAAAGATTCCATAACTTATTAACCTATAAAAAACAAAAGAAATTAAAAAAAAAAAATTCAAATTTTCAATTATAACAACAATATATTAAACATATAAGCATAAATTTAACTAAATTTAGGGTTAAATTATTGATAAGAAAGGAAGAGAGATCTTACAATCAACTCTTAAATCAATTTAACTTAACTAGTCTTATGAAAGGGAACAACAGAATAAAGAGGAACCACTTCCTTCTAATAAGCCAAACCATACTTGATATTGGATTCTAGGCATAGTGTTTATTTTTATTTTTTTTGTTTGCTAGTTTCTTCATGACCTGCGGGACTAGCCTGTGGCCAAGAAGTCGTGACTCAGGGGCATCTAAGCAGTCAAAATCACCTGAGGATCACACCCATCCTGAGCCACACCAACCCTTAACATGGCTAGATTTTTTGTCCCCGTAGGTTTCGAACCAATGACTTTAACATCACAGAGTTCCTTAACAACAAACTCTGTCACCGACTGTCCTACACCTCGGGGACCTAGACATAGTGTTATTGATCAACTAGATACTTGTTAATTAATTTTTCCTTTTTGATCTCATTTTCCCATGCTAAGTCAACAAATATATTTTGCAATAATGAAAATTCATATCTAAAGTAATGAGTATAAATTAATTAGCTTGGTACTATATGTTAAATTTAGAGTCTCATTGTTCACTAATTAGGTAATATTAAGTAATTTAGAATCATGGGGATTTAAAATTCTAAAAAATGAAAGCAATGTATTTCCTAGTACCTAAATAATATATTAAAAACATATAGATATTAGGGGGACTTAAAATTAGGCATCAAGAGGGAGTACGAGGTAGGGGAATTGAGGGTTTGGATAGGTGTATTCATACTACATTTTTCTACACCCTTCAAGATCCATAATGATGCATTTGTTCCTGACAGGACATGGATGGCAGAAAACTAACTACATGCTTGATATCTATTGCATTAAGATGAATGGTGAAAAAGTACAAATAAAATGATTGATGGTCTTCCATAACCGAAGATGCTCCCTATCACCTACAACTCTTCATATGTACATTATTGTTACAAAACCCAATCCTAAGGATTATGTAACAACCCGCTCTGGCGCACTTACCAAACTTATTCTTTGAGGACACTTGCTCGCAAGTGATCTGGATTTTTATGATGATAAAACTTTTTCTTTCATTATGAGGCGTTAAGTTATATGACAGGATGTTTTTACTACCTTGATGTAGACAGGTGCTGCTGATACGGTTTCTTTGAGTGTGCAGGGTTTCGGACCTTGAGGATGCAGAGGCATCGGTGGAACTTCCTTGGACTCCGGATTGAGTCAGGGAGTGGGCTATTTGAGTTGTTTCATTTATGATGATATTGTTTCGTTGATGATATGCTATTGATTTTATGATAGGTTGTTGACATGATCTGACATGATGGTTGATGATGTAGGCTGACGATAGCTTGCCGACCAGACTGACATATGGAGTAAAGAGGCCACACACGAGTTCCAGAGAGATTGAGGGAGAGGTGTGGACAGCAGCCCTGCCACAGCCTACTAGCACTCCCGCCGTGGCTCGAACTGTAGGTTAACAATTACCTAGTTCGAGAGGATCCACGATGTCGTGAGGGCAGACTGCGACAGTCGCTTCTTGTGGTACCGGTGAGCTTCTTGCGGTCGGCGAGCGGGAGTGGAAAGGAGCGCGGGACGCGGCACGGAGCGAGGGACGTCTTCCGAAGCGGGCGAGTGGCTAAGGTATGATTTTAATTCTGGCAAAATAGTTAGAAATGGTTAGCATCAATTTGTTCTGGCGATTCGTCTTGTTAATGCTTGCTGGAAAAAAAAAAGGGGGGGAAATTGTTATCTCTGGAATACTTCGTCAATTCATTTTTTTTTTCTGGCAAATTTTTCTTCTGGCAATCAATTTAACCACTGGCGTTCGGATATCAATCCCAAGCTTAAAGTTCTGCTGCACTTGTCTTTTTGTGACCATTCACTTTTCTTTTAACCTCCGGCATAGGGTATCTCCTTCCCGATTTTAATTTGTGTCAGCCTGTTGTTTTCCCGAGGGACCATGCGCTCTTCAATCGCTGGTTCCGGATACCTTAAATCTGCGGTTCAGAGCTTTCAGAGTGTTTTTATTAACACGCACTGGCAATGAGGTTACTGGGCGATTTGCGTACAGTGGGCAATTTTGTTTGGTTGTTATTTCACCCAAGGTGAGTGTTGAATGGGCGTTTTAAGGGTTTGTGTTGTTGGTATACCTCTGTCTGTGTTTAGTGGTTGTGTCGCATGGACTGTGTGTTGTAGGATATGTTAATGGTTAATAATCTGCGCATTGAAAGATCCGCGTTTGTTCCCAATCTAGTTAGGTTGCCTGAGAGTAATAAAACGCCTCCTTCACTAGTTGGTTCCGGCTACTCTTGCCACTCTTGGTTGGATTTTAGAGATATCCCTAATTACAAACTTTACAGAATCCTACAGTCCCGGCAGCTTGAGCCCGATTGTCAACCATACGATTTAGCTACTTACTCATACCACCGTCGGATTAACTTGCACCTATTAGATTTTACTGGTTACTTGATTTCCTGTTTATATTTGAGACACGGTGGTGGCTTGGAGTGCTAAGGTTCCGGAATTTCCTTGTCTTCCTTAATTTTGTTGTGGTTTATAACTGCGATGTCATCCTGAATCACCCTTAAGCGTTGCCCTGATATACAGTTAAATATTATAATCTGGGTGATCTGCGTTTTATTCTTGTTGCTCTGCGTTTCATTATCGTTTGAAACACGTCTGATCTGCGTCTTAATTAGGTTTTTAATCTGCGTTTAATCATGACCTTAATAGTTGCGTTCTGGATTTGCGTGTTGGGTTACTGTCATTTGGGGGCATGATAAAATGCTACTTTCAATCCATAGTTAAAGGCTGTAAGTAAGTATTCGAAGGCTGTAATTAATAACCACAATTAAATGCTGTAATCCAGTTTACAAGATGCCCTTACAAGTCGCCTTTACTAATTCGAATATAAATTGTTATTCTGAATCGTTGTCACTTTCTTGTGAGGAACTTCCATATCTCGACATCCTCAATTAACTGTTTACCTGTCCCTCTTGTCATCTGTAATACTGACAGCTTGACATTCCGAATTTTTCGCCCTTTTCGCTGTCATTTAGAATTTTATTTCTAAAGATTTCCATATTTAGTTCTGATGTATGTGTTTATTCGTTGAGATCCCCTGCAGCAGTTATAACGTAATTCCATAATATTGAATCCCTTAAATAAAGGTGGTCCTAATGTTGGGCAGCATTAAAATTAATATTATTGGCTGGGCATTTCCCAATACTGCCTTTTTATTTTATTATCTTTTTAAATTTTAACACTTTATAGATTACCAGCTGGAATAGGATGCATATGGATATTCTCTATTTGATGTTCCTATATTTACGATATCATTTATATATATTAGCATGTGTAATTAATGGTGAAGTGTAGGAATAAATAAAACAAAAAGGAGTATTCATCTTACTAACCATTTATCATCGGTAGATAAGTCTCTAATAATGGTAGTGAACATATCCTTATAACCATATCCTTTAGTGCAAGAGAGAAAGTACTTCCCATCTTCGACCCTGAATACGATTGAATTACAAGTTCCTTGTTTTGGTTATCGTGGTATCACCTCGAATGCTATCTTACCATAATTGTAAATAGAAGCCCTCCCATACATTGACTTTTATCTATTGATTATTTTCATTGACATTTGCATCACTATTATTTCTGTCAGCTTCGATTTTTGTCCTTCTTAAAAGTGCCATTTATATGTGGGTATTTTGCCACTTCTAAGGGTGAGGTTATATGGTATTCCATTGGGATGTTACCTAGGATTAAGAAGTCACTGTTATAATGCTATATATTGACTATTTGTTAATTGATACATTTGGTTGTAATCATTCTTAAATTTTGTTATATTATAAGATTGTATTTTTTTTAAAAGATTATGATGTGTAATGTAATTCAATTTAAGATTCCTATAATCATGATGCCACGTCCATATAGGAGCCTCTCTAAATAAATTGCTACCTTTAATTATGGTTATTTTAAGTATGGATAGTGTCACCTCCACAAATGCCCTTTTTTTTTAGCCTTGTCATTTAATTTGTTATCTTAGATGGCCATTTTAATTTGTGTTGAATGTTGTTTCTCCAATTGATTTTACCTAAGTATGATCTCATTTTTGTGCATTACTATTGGACGTTAGTGAATGATTTAGTCTTGTAAGGTCATTATTAAATTAGCGGTTGTAGCAATTAACGTGACATATAAGAGGTATGATAATTGTAAAGCCATGGTCTGGATTGTGACACAAGGATAGAAAGTTAATGTTTCATGACAGTGATGTTGTAATTATTAATTATTGATTAATAACATGGGTGGTGCGATAACCAGAAATTCGTACCTTAAATTACTCCAGTTAGTATATTAGCGTGGGTGTTCATGTAATTCATGTTGAAATTGGGTCCTATTGTCGGAGTCCTCTTGTCACGCGTCTTCCGTAAGGGGCGCAGTTGTTCTTCTTGTGTATGTTGCACTTGATTGTGGTCAGTTGGTTGCTTGGTCTGTTGTGTCGGGTGGGATGTAGACACCTCCATGTTCCTCAGAACAGTCGCCAGCCCTGAGACCTTAAATGGTTAAAGACGATGGGAACCTGGGCTTGAGCGTTGATTATGTGTCCTGGAGGTCCTAACCTTGCAGGGTAGGACGGGTGGGTGGTCAGTTTTACTTTTTTCGTGGTTGCATCTTGTTGGTCATCTTCTTATGTACATCCTGGTTGCGTCGTACTCATCATCGGGTGGCGACGCAGAGTCGGATAGGTAGTTGTTGTTGTCTAGTGGTGTTGTATGGTTCAGTACGTTGCTACTTCTACACGCGCGCACACACCTTAAACAAAAAAAAAATTGCACCTATTACTAGAATGGTTGTCGTAATGAGGCAGTCCGTTACATATGGTATCAGAGCGGGTTTGACCTGCGACTTGGGATTCACTACGGGTTCCGTTGACATGATAGCATTGATTATTTTGTTGTTGATTGAGTTGCTTGTCTGTGTGCAGGTAATAATGGTTAGAGGACGCCGTGGAGGCAGACGACGGGGTGCTAGGGGAGGCGGCGAGACGCCTCCAGCAGCATCCACGCCTGAGGGGTCTAACCCCCAGGGAGGTGAGCAGGTCCTTGGACAGGAGCAGATCGTAGTGGCCGATGTTGTGGGGATGATGAGATTTTTCCAGTGCATGTCCGAGGCGTTGATCAACAGATTAGACAGAGAGGAGGCCAGAGCACCGGCACCTGCTGAGGTTCCGCCGCGCGCACCGGTCGTTACTAGTAGCATACACCGTGAGCTCGAGAAGGTGAAATTTCCCGAGTTCTTTGGTGCCCCGGATGGCGCAGCTGCCGAGGCGTGGTTGGAGAATATGGCGATGTACTTCGCACTTTGCGACTATACCTCCAACATGAAGGTCTGCATGGTGGTCTTTCAACTAAAGGGGAGCGCTCTTCTATGGTGGAAGACGCTCCTGCCGCAGCTAAACATGGCCGTTGAAGATGTGTCATGGGAACTGTTCGAGGAACGGTTCCGAGAGAGATATCTCTCTGAGGAATTCATTGAGCACCAGCTCAATGAGTTCAACACGTTACGACAGGGAGGTCGTACAGTGCCCGAGTACGAGGCACGTTTTATGGAGCTGCTCCGGTATGCTCCACATCTGAACACTGAGAAGCTTAAGGTCAACAGGTTCGTATTTGGCCTAAATGGCAGCCTGCATGCAAAGGTTAGGATTATGATGCCTCAAACCTTGCACGACGCTGTCCAAAAGGCCCGCATAGCAGAGGAGGAGCTTATCGGCGGGGGGCAGACCAGGACCCCATCGAGACCAGCAGGGCAGGGTTCCGTTGGTACACCGCAGCATCAGACACCAGTGAGACGTACACCGGGATATCGTGGCTTCCAGAGGGGATCTACGTTCACTACGCCTCGACGATTGTCGCCTCAGCAACGGACACCCTACCGAGGACCACAGCAGCAGCAGCAGTGTCGCCCGCAGCAGCA
>JASDQU010240448.1:75692-112090 GCA_032191745.1 Picea mariana | reverse complement strand
ATTGTATATTTATACATATTTACATATGACGGAATCTCAATCGTTCCAGGATTTTCAGTTACAACAAGAAGGAGATCAATCATTTCATTTATTTATCCTATGTCTTTATTTGGTACCAGAAGCCTTCCCTCTTGCATGCTCGGTACAAGTGACACATTTTTCCACCAGCTGAGATATCAACCTTGAAGGTTTCACTTGACAATTGGCCTCAAAAATGTAACAATCTCTGACTAATTGCGACAACCTTTCTTCCATCTGTCGGTCTAGGGTGTCAATAGCACACAATTGCACACTTGGTTTAATCATACATTTATCTATTTGAACTATGTCTGCCATAGTTACTTGTGATATTTCGGTCGAATCTCTTTCTTATTTTTCATTTATATCAAGCGAGAGTTTCGCCATATCCATTTGGCTCAACATCTCAACATTACTCTCACTATCAATGCCTAACAGATTTCCATCTATGGAACCGAAAGCCTCTTCACAGGATTCCCTTACCTTCTTGGCTTGCAATTTGCCTTCTGATATGTTGCGTTCCCATTCTTTCAACAAAATATTACCTCGGGTCTGTTTCGAAATGGAAAATTTAGAACCTTTTCCCGATTCCCTATTTGTTGTAGCTATTACAGCCTCTTGAAATGCGACCCGAGCTGCTCCAGCTTCTCTCTCTCTGACAAATAATTTTGTGCATTTGAGCCTGGACTATTATCTTATACTTGGTGACCAGGTTGTCTTTTTCATTTCCACTGGAATCATTCGAAACATCTACCAATTCAGACTGTAGAACCTCAGAAATATATGACCAGGTCCTGACGGAGTCGACACTTCGAGGTGAAGTATCAAAAACGTTGTCTGAACCTTGTCCTGAAACCTTGACATTGGCTTTAGACGTTTTTCGCGGGGCCATGGCGGAGGATTCTACTTTAGCTCTCCTCCGATAAAAATATGTATACATACAGAAATTAGTTCGCTCGCGAAAAGTTGCCTCTGCGTAGAATATAAATGAAATTTGACATAACAAATAAAAGATCCATGTCTTCAACCATTTAAAACTAGGTCGTCCTTAGGAACAAAACGGTCAAATCATTCTTAAGTTTAGCAATAAAAACCAAATCCTTACTTGTCAATTCGCCTCATTTCTAATTACTGTCATGAATTCTGACAATTCGTAATGCAAGTTGGCGGAAAGAAAGTTTAAAATTGCCTCGGAGACTGTGCATATTAATTTTCGTATTAAAACAATGAAAATGTTGGCTTAGCTTAATTAATCAGGCCTTTTTTAAATGTTAATTAATCTTTCGGCACTCGCCTCATCGTGAGCTTTCGCTTTAACCCTTTGAACCTCTAAGACCCGATATTACGACAATTAGCTTTGGTTGATAAAAAAACGTAACCATGATTACGACATTTAATTATTTACGTTGTTATTTATATTGTGACTTCACGAATCGGGGCTTCAAAGGTATATCTTCTGGGAGGCTTGTATGCCGAGTTGCAAAATCATGAGATCGCGATGATAAGAATTGATTAAATTGGAGGATAAAACCGAATTAAGTTTTTAATTAATCACGTTTATATTTATATCATGACTTCGCGACTCGGGGCTTCAAAGGTATAACTTTTGAGGGAAAACATGGCGAGTTGTGAATTCCCGACAGAGCTTAAGCGCGGCTAAACCTTTTACCTTTAACATTAACCTGGATTACTTCAACAAGAATCTCGCGGTTTCGACTATCGGGGTTACAACGGTAATACTTTTGGAGCTAGCAAACGCTGAGACATGAAATCCCAATGATGCTTAACTGTGATTTAGAGCATTTTTACTCTCGGTAATGATCTGGGTAAACTTTTTTTTTTAAACTAGTTTGTCGTTTCGCCCCTCGAGACTTGAAAACTATGTGATCTATAACTTCCGACATGTGACATCCCGAGGTTCAAAAGTAGAGACTCGTTTAAACGATTAAAAAATAAATCTTACCTTAAGAGTATGATAATCATCGCTGCTTGCGCGATGATATTTCTGAGATTTTGGAAAAAATATGAAAACTGGTTTTCGATTTCAAACATTAAAATATGAAATTTTAAACAGGCTAAAAAAAAACAAAGGCGGCTCCAACATGGTACATGATGTTTCTAATTATATAACTAGTACAATCATTTCTTTTTCGATTTCTTTATTTTTGAAATTTATTTAGAAAGGATGTCATTAGTTCCTTCTTCCCCTTCAGTTGTTCTGGCCTTGGCATGTCTGATTGACATCCCGGTCATGTACTCATGACGTCGAGGCTGTTGCAAGGTGGGGCACAGATCATAAACAACAATAAGAAAGAAATGTTAAATTGAATTTTTTTTTTATTATTATCACAAGTATTTCATTAATAAAAAGATCATTAGAGTGTTCTTTACTTCCTTGATTAGTGGAGGAAAGCATAGTAGTTTCAGATGTGACCATATGTTTCTCTTCTTGTATAGCCTCATCCTCTACATGCTCTGAAGTTGAAATAGGAAATGTTATAATTAATACACTATTTGCAATTAAATATTTTTAATTGTAATCCATACTACATTTTTTTATAGCACATGAAATACCTCCATTACCGAGCTGCACACCACCTTCATTGGGTGGCACTCCAATGTCACTAGGTTGTGTTCCACTAGTGGGGGAAATTGGTTCTTCGTTGGTTGCATGCTTAAAACAAAAAAACACATTACTTTATGGCTGAAAATACTAATCAATAGATTGTACAAATAATAAATTATAAATAATCTTCGTTTATTTTATTTACCCTTTTTTCAGTTTGAGTGTCAGAAGGTTGTGTTTCCCCCAATATTTTTATGCGTTCAACCACAGATTGAAATCAGTACTTTAAACTCAACTTGAGGTATTCCTCTATTGGATCTTGTTTGAACTCCAACCCCTGCAATTTCGCATAAGAACATGAATTTTGCTTCTTTTGTGCAACTAAATTAAAATTTTTAACAATATATTATTTGGATGCAATTGATTTTTTTATACTTACAATTCATACAGCCATTTTCGAGTAACCACCTGGGCCAAGTTGGTGTTGCCCATGTTTTTCTATTCTGGCCTTGGTGGATTTGGATGTGTCTGGGAGCTTATATTGAAAAGTTTCAAATACGTAATTATATGTCACAATCATGATAAAAGAATCATAATTATATTATTAGAAGTGTCACATACCTTCCTAAGCCAGATGGTGTCTTTCCTTATTTTCAAAGCATCCTCTCCTTTGTATCTTCCTATAGGGCCTTCCCCTCCCTCTCAATAATCATTGGAGGATGCTCATACTTAGGGTTATTTTTCATATGAACCCTATACTGGTCCCGTACATATTTTAAATATGCACCTTCTTTTAAGGAGACTCCATATTTGTTGAAGGAACCCTCACCGAACAATGCAACCAACTTATTAATGAGTTCATATTTTAACTTGGAACTCTGGTAATTCCACCTTGTGCATATGGTGGGCCCAAATATATCCAAGATCAGTTCATTCATGCGTTTATAAAATGTATCATTTCCTGCAAAACGATATTATCATTNAATAATTAAAGCACTTATTAAATACCTGGAAGCTTTTCTATTTCCATAGGGATGATCTCATCATTTACCAAAAAAGTAACCGATAGTTTCCTTGTGCTACTGACATGGGAAGATGTAGGAAAACATGCTTCAAATGTGCAATTCTATGTTATGCATCGACAACATCATGTGCATATTCTAGCATGTGTTGGTTAGGGACGAGTGTACTACCAATATCGACCTTGGGGGGGTGTACCGGTCTGAGTGATTGGCGAGTACCGACATCGGCATCGACCTTGGGGGTGTACCTATATGATGTTTTTCCATTGTAGAAACAATGTTGGTACCAATAGTGGCCTCTATAGGCACATCCTGGGGATCAAAATCCTTCAAAAACTCCTATAGAAATAAAGAGTTTTTAATAAAGGACTTGTAAGAGTATAAAAATTAAAATAAAAAATAAATAAATGGGATAATTAAATATATTTGTTACCACATATTGATGAATTTTTTCCATTAAGGCTTTAATTATTTCATTTATCTCATGTATCGAAGACCGAATCTGAATCAAATAAGTGAGTTCAATGTTTGATTTTCTCATAGGATTCCTTATTGTTTTCACTAGGTTGGTAGAGGAGAAAGTTTCTTGATTAGTAAGAACTTCCTCTGTAGTATTNATTTCCAACAATGCAATGTGAATTTAAGAATTAGAAAAAATAGAAGAAATTCAAATGTATGTGAAATAAAGTTAGTTCATGAATAGGCATGGGAAAAAAACATGGCATGCTAAAAACATCAGATTAAAGAGTGACTAAAGAACATATGGAGTGATTGGTGTGGACATTATGTATTGTAGACTTTAGGTTGTTAGAAACGTCTAGGCTCGTGTGATTAGTCGTTAACAATGGATGATTTCTATAATGCCTTGTTAAATATGGTCAACAAAACCCTTGAGTCTAAACGATTTTACATTTAAATTCTATAATGTTTCATGGGATCTCATGGGATCTTATGGGATCTCATGGGATCTAATTATGGAAAGGTTTTAGGAATTTGGATTTGGTCTACTTTTCATGAAAGTTGTTGAACATTTTTTTGTTAATTCTAATTGAGACACAAGAAAGGGTCGGTGCCCTTTGACCCTCATCACCCTGCCATAATATAAGAACCATGATGTATTAAAATGTTTCCTTAAATTACAATATGCGTGACAATATATTACAGTAAATGATAATCACAAAATATAAGTCATTTCTTACAGGTTGGGTAAAATAGTATACGTACTGCCCCCATAATAGCAACATTTGTGTCTACCCTATTCAAATTATAATCAATCAATGAATATTCCTTTGCAACTATTGATTTTATTGCACATACAAATAAATGGTTTCCTTCATGCCCCTCAAATACACAATTGGGTTTCCTATTTGTGGTCGTAGGTCATGTATTGTTTATAAACCCTGCAATATTCCCCACTTCTTTTGGTCTTCTATCAATATACATAGATGCTCCTTTATTTTTATCATTATCTTTTAGTTATATATAATTTGCAGCCACGCCATATCTTCGCGTACTTTTTTTATATTGGAATAGTCATATCCAATCTTTGTAGATGTAGCAAGGTCCCACATACTCCATCAATTCAATTAATCCATTGTAACAGACCTTTATTCCATCCATGAAAAATAATCCCAAACCATGCAATGATGATGGAGCAATGTGGTATATCCTTTCATTGACACAAAAGTCATTGTTTATTTGAGGAAGATCCATGGGTACCCATTGTTTCACTAGATTTTTGTACCTCAAGGGAACCTCGATGTCATCTATGCTCTCATCATCATAATAAAATGACCCCCATTTAGTAATAAAAAAATCCACGTGTCTATGGAATTTTCTTCTAATCTTCTCACCTCTAGTTGATCTTCACCTGTTAGACCTACTACATTTCTCATTTTCCTCTATTCTACCTAAACCTCCCTCACTCGGTGAAGATAGATTTGAAAAATACCTGTTTGGTTGCACTTCCTATAAAACTCCATCAAATGAGAGAAACAATTATCGAGTGTCATAAGGGTTGTGATGAAACATCTTGAGGAAACCACAAGAACATAATAGTACAAGTGAGTTTTGTTGTTATAATAAAATTCTTGACCCACTCATTTTTTTGCAAACTTAAGAATAAAATAGTACACGTGAGTTCATGCTTCATGGATTGACATTGACCATAATTTTAAGAGAATGGAGGAAGGGATTTCTTTTACAATACAACATATTCTATAAAGAACTAGATATTTTTACAACAATGAGTTGCAACCAGAAAGAAGACCACATTTTCATTAGACCATAAAGAATACATTTTCTTCAAGATCTTATTAATTCTGACCTACATTGCATCACCATATCAACTTTCACAGGCATTCTTGACTTGGATACATGAAAACAATATCAGGAAACATGGTTTCAGTGATAATGAAACATAAGAAGTGTATATGTGTCCAAGGTCCATCTATTAGATGTAAAATATTTAATCTAAGTGATAAAAGCGTTGATTGGAAAAATAAACTCAAAAAAATCTTTTGTTATATCAAATCTAAAAATTTATGTATATTCAAGCCTTACTCTGTTTGACCATTGAATTTTTTGTTCCTTTGCATTGAGGTAGGACATCCAGAGGCTCTTCCCTCTTGCATTGGCCAAGCTTTGAGGTCACCTTGATAGTACTTGGAAAGGATTCCTAGAGGACTAATCCCCCAATCCAGTCTTGAAGAATCCTATTATCCCTAGCCAACGCTTGAGAGGCAATCCTTTTAGGTGTCTTTCAACATTGAATCATCTTAAAAACTTAAGCTTCACCTAGAACTTGTGTAGTGACCCCATAGCCCTTTTTTAGTAACTCATCTATCCTTGCCTTCAACCAAAAAAAACCCTTTATTTTTTTATTTTTTGCAATATATGGTTTAAATGTTTGCAAAAAAATGTCAACTCATGTCTCATACACATGGATCATCTACCACTAAGAAGGTTTGATCTTCATGAAAGGTGTACCATGTCTCGCCTTAACTAAAGAGATTCACATATGATTGAAGACTATCATTGTATATGTTGTTCCACCAAAAAGTATCATCTTCTGACATAAAAATAATTTGTTGCTAGGTAAAAACTACAATGTGCAAAGCCATGTGTTACATATTCCACCTATTCATAATGTCTCGTGGTAGTCAATATTTTGATTCATCATTATTGCATGTTGCTATTATATTTATTTTTATCTATCCATCCACTCACATACAAAACCCATGCATAGAGCATCCAAATCAATCATCCTTTAGATTCTTACAACATGTTGACAAATAGTTACAATTTTCTATGCACACCACCAAATATTTTCTCTACCATTTTACCACGGTCACTCTTACCTACTACTCGGGTACTCTTCAACCCAAAAAAATGATCTTAATATAATTTTTTCTCTACCTCCATCTACAATGCAATTTGATGGGTACCAAATCTAATATTGTATTTGCTAAAAATTTCCAAGTTTAATCAATGATTAAAGATGAATTTTAACATTTTTCATGCTTGATTTATAATGTGTTGCACCTAAGTTGTCTTACAAATGTCATAAAGAGCTGGATATAAACAATGTGTTCCACAAGGAATCCAAAAAACATCAAGAAATGTTCCATAATCAGTTCACCAATACACACAATTGGATACATCAACAATGAAAACTTGGACCAATTTTTCTTCCCTTACAAACAAGATGGTATCCCTAAATATCTTACAAATACTTAGTGGTATTTATATTGTTAATTCAATAAATGGTTAATGAAGAAAACTTGGATAAATTTGTCTTCCTTTGAGGACAATACGGTCTCCCTCAATTTATCAAACGAATATTTAATAGTCTTTATATTTTTCATACAATCAATGTTGAATAGATGAATCATTCCGTAAAAACTTGACAATCGCTCCTACCATTACACATTGTAGTGAATCCAAAAATGACGCACGATCCCCGGCAGATTGACTATTCCCAACATTATTCGAGTTCTAAGTGTTTCACATGAGAGACATATGCGAGACAAAAAATTGCAACCTCCTTTGACATGTCTAAAAAAAATGGATTCTAATTGTATTGAATGCGGTATTAAAGCCAATGATAGAATAAATAATAGTGGAATGTACCTCCTTTAATTCTAATGGATTCCAAGATTGTTGCAATTTTTGGTGGGTCTTTATAAGTATTAAAGAGTAATATTTCTTCACAATCCACATGGATTAGATGATTCTCATGATGTGATCCTAATGGGGTCAAACTTCAAATGGTATCAAACTCAAGAAAACCTCTCATCCCATGAGTATATTTCATTGGTTTCCTTTTTGTTGCAATAAATTCATTTTATTTTGCTCGTTTATGTGATTTGGATTCTTTATTTAAATTCTCCCTCAACTCATTGGAAATGAAGCAAAGTTTTTGCACTTCCCCACTAGCTTTAGCAATAATATGGAGAAAATCATCTCTTTCTTTGGTTAGTGTTGCCTTGCAATTATGGTTGCATAACTTGAAAAAGATTTTGTTACTAGGTTTGTTGAAATATTTTTTTTCAAAACCACTAGATTTAAGTTCTGAGGCTATCAATTTTTAACTAAATCTATAGAATTAGAAAGATTCAACAAAGGAGGCTTCCATTTCCATATTGAAATTACATGTGAATGTCTCCCATCTTCCTACGTTGGTTTCAAGTCGATCTATGACATTGACATGATGTTACATGTAAATTTATAATTGATGCATATCATAAAAGTCAACATTTCCCCACTATATGCTAACATATTTTTTTGTCATATCGTACATTAGATATGGATCAATGTTATGATCATTTTTATCATACATTTTCCAAAACCATGTAGTTTCACTTGTTTACAAGGTTTTCCAATTCAAATCAAAGGTCTAAATCGGAAATGATTGATTATGTATTGAACCCATTGGTTTTGTGATGGAACTAACCAGTTCTGTATGAAACCAGAACTGGCTGACTTCATATGGAAATGACTGATTCCATATTAACATGTATTTCAACCTATGAGACAACAAAAATTACCCCCAAAATTTAAAAAGCAATAAATAAAGCAAAACTCTAGTAATTAACATTCTCCTATATATTTCATTTTCTATTATTTTACTTAAATTTATAACATTTCCATTAATTATTTCAAATATTTGAGAATGGTTCCAACCTCATTGGACTTAATATGGAGAAAGTGTAATTTTATATCCAATTTGAAATTCAATGGACCTAACAGTTTTCAAGATTTTAGAATTCACGTGATTGCAGTATTTCAGTTGGATTATATCATGTATTAGCCTATCGAACTTGTATTTTATAGAGAACACCAAGCCCTCTACATACCTCAATGTTGGTGGCATTGATTTCTTAACTCCTTTCATGATCCTCGTAAAAATGTACCCTTCACCCAAGAAAAATCATTGATTAGGCATATTAAGCTTTTGTACCTTATTTTAATTCCTAGAGGGTGACATTTATGATGAGGATCCCAATATAGGAAATTATTTTAATGATATGTAGTTATTTGTTGTAGCATAATATTTTTTGGACTCTAGATCCCATTTAAAGCCTCTTTGTTTATGTATTTTAGTTCAGATATAGATTGCACTCTATGCTCTTTTGGTTATTAGCACCCTTACTTGATACATACATGAGAAAAAATTACATATTTGTGTATAATGGTTTGGATTCACAAGGATGTCCATGGATAAAAAATTTTTATCAATATTTGAATATTTAATGTATATTTTTATCATTCGATTTTTTTCTCGTTTTAGTTGATTCCAATTGGTTTCCAATTTTTGGGGTCCATCGATTCAATGATCGATCCAGTTCTAATAAAATTGAAATGGATACAAATCGAGATAAAGTCAACATTTTGGGGTTTCAAACATATTACATTTTGTTTGTCATATCATACCTCTAATATGAATATGAATGCATATACAATTGACAATATCTCGACATATATGGTTAGATAGGGTCATATCCATATTTTGACCATATTTCCATATATATAGGCTAGATATGGCCATATATGGTAACTACACTTAAAAATCACAGCAATTTTCGTCCCCACTAAAAGGTCCAAAGGTCAACTCTTGTTAGTTAGGGAAGGCCTTGTTTTAGTTTCACTGGGTTGGGATAACCTATTATTGATCAACTAGTGATATGTTTATACCTTGTCAAGGTATATGGGTTGGCATAACCTATTATTGATCAACTACTGATATGTTTATACCTTCTCAAGGTCAAGGTCTATGGGGTATAACCCACATATGGGTTTTAAAATTAGACTATCACCATTGTATTTCTAATTATATTTAGAAAATTGAAAAATAAAAAAAGAGTATGATAAATCTAAATGTTAAAGATGAATTGATAACTCATACAAGTTTACAAGACATATCAAGTGAAAATAAAAATACAATAATATTGATATGAAAACTATGAACTCTCAATCTAATATATCAAAATTCAAAAGGACTTCAGAAATCAAGTCTCCAACATAACACTGCCCAAAAATGTCTCCAACTTAATGTTATCCAACAACAATGTCTCCACTAGACATTGTCCAGCGCCCTCACCTGTTGAATACTCCAATATCCACAAGTTGGAGGTTCAAGAATAATAGGCATCCATGGGTTGAAGGCTCTAGCTAACACAAAACCCATAGGTTCAAACTTGAAGTCACACGCAACTCACACAGGTAGCAGGTTTAAGACCTAGGTCCCACATCAGTTGACATAAACCCGAACCCCCTAACACAAGAACAGTCTCACGACTCCTGTCTCATCGAACAATACAACCACACTCTATCGATCACTTTAACACACCCATGATAGAGATAAAGGAAGAATCACGAGAAAAGAAGAAACAACTGGCAGCAAAAGACAATCTCGGGCAGAGGAGAAATAGACGTAAATGAAAATAAATTGGACTAGATTATGTTAAATTTTAACTGAAACATGGAATAGAGTGGTAGTTAAGGGAAGCCTATTCCATGGGAAATCTCTTCAAGGTAATATCTACTATAATGTCGTAGGCGAGAGAAACCGCTATCATTATTTGAGTCACAGTCTGAGATGGGAGCAACACTCACTGACACCCTTTTGCCATATTCAAACGCGGGTAAACTACGATTAATTTACTTAGGTTTTGATTAAACCTATTGACTGAAGCAAAAGACTGTGAGAAAAAATGCTCGGGGTGAGAAAATTTACCGATTTGGACGACATTGTTGGTCTAGGTGGGCTCCTCTATCGTTGTCGCTCTCTCCCTAACTATGGCTCCTATCACTCTCTGTCTCTGTGGCTTTTTGGTGGGGTGACTGTGTCTCCTGTTGTCGCTCTTCGTCTCCGTGGCTGGGGTCTTGTGAGGGTTCCGTTGTTTTCAGGCAGGTTCGATGCGAGGGTCGATGGGATTTTTTGTTGAGAGGGTTGTTGTTTGTTATATATATATATATTACATACATACATGTTATATATATATATGTTATATATTATTTTATATGTTATATTATGTTGTTTTTTTACTTTTTAAAATAGGTGGAACTCTTAATACCACATGAGGTGTGTAAAGACATGACCAACACGTATTCTGGATGTTATCCATGATACTCCTAAATGTGCTCAAATGTGCTCAAGATATTTGCAAGTGCATCCTAGTAGACATCAATCTGCACCTAGTCACCCATGGTAAAGACGACATCCCCAATCTCAAAAAAGAGATGAGGGACACAAACATTGGTGTGTAACATGAAACTAGTCAAAGAATTAGAAGAAAAATGCATCACAAAAGTTCATAATTTCCATTTTGACATATGTTTTTCTTCGATTGTAACTTGAATATGCTTGGAAAAAAATATAAGTACATTTTTAATATTATAAAACAAATAAATTGTCATTGCAAGGAAGAATATACTTATCTTTGATGATGACTTAACTTAAAGTTTTACAGTGCATAGACACTCTCTAAAAGCCATTTTTCTTTTCCAAAACAATCGAATGTCCATGAGGGGCGTGGGATCGATAGGAAGTACAAAAAAATCCTAATATAGAGTTTTTTCAAATAACACATCATCTTGCAAGAAAATAAGAATGATATGTTTATTTGTAGGTAGATAGGTTTAGAAATAAATTAGACGTTAAAATGTCTCCATTTTCCATAGATTAGAGTTTTTTATACTTTATACTTTATATATATATATATATATATATATATATATATATATATATATGGTTAAGAACATGTGTTTCTTCCTAAGAGGTCACAAGTTCAAATCCAGAGGGGCGTAGGGTATGTATATATCCGTATACTTTAGGTTGTGCAGAGGGTATCCTTTGCCCCACAAACAAGGGGGTCTCATACACCAATTTCATGTTTGGCTTGGTCATGACCTTAAAATTATATTATTATTATTATTATTATTATACACACACACACTGTGTATCCCTCGGCGCACATGTTTGGAGGGGACATGGTGTTTCTAGGCATTCTAATTTCTAAAACTAATACAGGTTTCAACATTTCATTCAAATTAGGTGTAAATATGGACAAAAAACCCATACACATACAATGAAAAGCCTCTAGAAAAAGAAATGAAGAGTATGTTGAGGTATCCAAATTGATGGTACTCAAAATGGTGATAGTCTAATAAAGATCAAGAGAAATGTCCTACCTTTGAAATGAGAGCGATTAAAATAATAGTTTGGATAAGCAATGAAAGTCACAACACATACCCAAGTGATTGTTCTAGAAAACCCATGGAAATTGGCATTAGTTACTCAAGTGAACACACACCCAAGTGAAATCCTACAATGAGTTCAAACTTTCTTTTTATTTCTCATAATCCACTTTGAATGTGGTGAATATGGAATTATCCATGATATCCAACTAAGTAGCTACATTAACAACTTAAATATGAGGCTCCAAAACAATGTTGAACAACACAAAACGTTTGAAGATGATTCAATATCCATGTTGTCAATGCCTCATTTTATGGTTGTACTCCTTTGTCGGCACAAAATGTCGCGTATACTTAAAATTAATCAAATACATATTATATATCATTCTCAAAAGAGAACATATCCAACAAAAGTTTAAAACATATTCAAGTCATCGTAATCCTTCAAGGCTCATAAGTGATTACATAAAATCTCGTTTGGATGTTACTCTGCCACCCTTTTATGGGGACATTTAACATCACCATTGGAATTTTGTACACCTATTCAACATCAATAGAAAAGAAATCGAATATCCATAAATATTAAACATTCCATGACAAACAACTCCCACATTCAATATTATTATTCATTATTATTATTATTCATTTTTAATAATAACATTGTCCCTTTTACTTGGTGCTTCTTCGGTGAGGGGATATTCCATGTGTCATGTTCTTTGGCAACATGGGAAAAATCCTCCCATGTTTGTCTTCAAAGCTTTCTTATTGTTCTATTTGGTTTGATAGATTTCCCTTTTCTATCTTGCACTTCAATTAGGTAGTGATAATCCAAACCTATTACTTGCTCCATGTTCACTCTAACAAGGAAAATTGAATCCTATATTTAAAGAACTTTTTTGATGAACTATTCTCCACAGTGACACAATTACAAAATAAACATAAATACTTATGTTAGTTATTAAAGATGCATTCATACTCAAGAAAATAGATATAATAGTTACCATGGATGCATGCCTACTTAAACCTATAATAGTTAACATGGATGCATGCCTACTCAAACCTATAATAGATTCTAAGTTGAATAATGCTTGATTTAATTATCAATCATTGCATTAATTATTCTAACCACCACATTCAATGTTTACTTCGATCTTTAAATCACCATACGAACCAAAACTTTCTTTTGTGTGAATTATCATGATACACTAGCATGATATTGACATCATAGGTTGTATTAGCAGTCACACTAGCCTCTTGATGGTGTATGCTAATGTATGTTGCAAGATTCCTTCTCTCACAGTTCGCCATGAACCTCGTAACCTATATTCTCTTATTATTTCCTTACTAGCATTGGGCACAACTCATGGCTTCACTCACATCAAACCAACATTGTCTCCCTTATCCTATTACCTTTAATAGTTCGTCAGTAATTGTTGTTTCCTATTGCCTCTTTCCTTCCTTAGTGTTTAGTTAGGGTTCCCCATTTTTTCCTGTCCTCTTCCCTTTGGTCCTTAGTCACTGGTTTGGCTTTAATATATAATTTGAGGCACTTGTTTGGGGCACTCTCTTACTCTATTTGACCGATTTGTGATTCCCTTCACATTTATGTTGTAATTTTGTCGTTTGATTGTTGAATTCTTTGTGTGAGTCATATTTGAGTGTCAAAACCTTCCCATACTGTCAACGTATGCATATACTATAACCATGTCAAATTTTAGTGCATACAAGAATAAACTGAAAAAATTTCAACGTTGGCCCCATTCATAGGTCACTCTGTGCTGGGTCAAATTAAAGAATAATTTCCACTAATTGGTAATGAATGGACAACCTTGATAATTGTTAGACGAACAAAAGTTTAAATTGGAGATGATGGTATAAACCTGAATGAGCTTCTCTTGGTTTTATACCTTGTGCATGGTAGATGAGATCTTAAAGAATCCTTTAGGCCCTTGAATACTATTTTTTTTATCCATATACCATGTACAAAACCTTAAGAGTCATCTATAGTTTATAAAACCTTGTAATGGTGCGAATATGACACATAGGCCAAAGATTTAATTTATAAGGCTTATGTGGTAGTTTTAAACCCTATCCATGGTTGGGAGTCCTAAATTGTATTGTATGCCTTAAGACATTTATATTTCATCCTCATACCATGTCCATGACTTGGAGAAGCATAGTTTGAAAAAATTAATTGTTGGCCCCTTTCACCGGTTGTTGTTTCTGGAAAGTTCCAATGAAGATTCTATAGGAATGATGAACATATTCATTGAAACCTCATAACAATACAATTATAACGATGATGACAAATATGATGATGGATAATTTAGTCTCCTTCACAGTTAGGTTATAAGTTTTTCATTTCATGGTCGAATTCTTTGTGTGATTCGTATTTGAGTCTCGAAACCCTCCCATACTGTCAACGGATGTATCTACTATAACCATGTCAAATTTCAGTGCATACAAGAAAAAACTGAAAAAAAATCAACATTGGCCCCATTCACGGATCACTATGTGTGGGTCAAATTAAAGAATAATTTCCACTAATTGGTAAATGGGCAACCTAGAAAATTGTTAGAAGAACGAAAGTTAAAAATGGAAATGATGGCATAAACTTTAATGATCTTCTCTTGGTTTCAAGAATAATATATTCTCTACTGAACAAGGCCAACCACACGAAGGTGGAAGCTGATATGGCCCCTCCCCCCCTCACATCACTCTCAAGTCCCCAATACCCAATTTATCTACTATCAAATATTTGAAAGCAACATAGTAAGAATCAAGCATAGAAACTAAGGAAACAAAAAAATAAGGTAAATTAAAGAGAACAAATCAGATGAAAACATATAAATACATACCTCATACATTTCAATATTTTGACATCATTAATATTCTTCTTCATCCAACTCAATATTTGTATCATCCAATTCATAATTGATGTTGAAAGGATTGGCCATATTGGCACCATAATCAATGTCATCATTTCCAATCATATCGTCGTCTATATCATCATCAGGAACATTTTCTCCTACATTTGGTTCGACTTCTTCAAGTTATTCATCTAACACGTTGTTGATATCATCTTCAACTAGAAAATTTTCTAGAACATCTACTTGAACTTGTACAACGTCTTTGTCTGACACATGAACTAACTTCTCCTCTACATCATCTTCTTCTTCAATATAATATTTTTCCTCTACATTATACTTTACCATCCTCTATCTTGGATCATATCTAACAACATATGACCAAACCCCTCTACCTAGAACCTCTGAGTAAAATATATGTTTACATTGGCTTGGAAGAAGATACGGATCTGATCCTTGCTCAACATTCCTTGTATTAACCATGGTAAATCTATTAGCATGCTTATTAATAGTTCTACCAGGATCATGTTCATTCATTCGTAGCTTGTACCATTTGACGTCGAACATAACTAATTTGAAGGATTTAAATTCACACTCAAGTATATCATCCAAAATCTCATAGTATAAATTTTCAGATACTTCTATATGTCTATCACTTCTAGAGGAAACATTAGTAACCTAAAATACTACAATTATCCTAATATCAAAAGTTTTCATCTTTTCATCCAAATTTTTTATGCGAAATTTGTGGCCATTCCACCACATAGCCTTGTGGTGTTTAAACTAAAATATGTTAGACATGTAAGAAATGCATTGCCAATTGATAAACAAATTTATACTTGGAAATTATGCAAATTAAGAAATAAAACACGCCATATACATGAATATAATATTCAAAAAAACTAAATATTATGGGTGAATATGATTTCTTGCTTATCTTTTAAACCATATGCTAAATAAATGTCCCTCTGTGTGAGATTGGTATCTCCTTTACATTCAACTTCTTTGACCAATTTAGCCACACCATGCCATGATAACGTACCATTAAGAGATTGTATAGATTGTTCAATCCATACCTTCATCCAATCAAGATTATTTGCAATTTATAAATGTATTACATCCCACTCTCAACCAACTCTATTAAAATAAAACAATTCGCATATAATCAGTTACCATGGCATAACTTCATAATAATGGATTATGTAGGAAGATTAAAAATTAAATAAGTACGATATACATAAAAACAAAAAGTCAAATGTATTATAAATCCCCACCATATACTTACATGTCACTTTCCTCATTCTACCTTTCCCCAACAGGTGCTCCCCTTCAAATTTGTTGATGGATTTAACATCCCAAATGTGATCCACATTAATACTTGCAACTATTTTAGGAATATATTGAGTAATATAAACCATGGTTTGATATACCATATACCCCTCTACCATAGAACCCTCAAGACGTGTTCTTTCTCTAACCCAATCCTTCAATGATTTCAAGTGCCTCTCAATCATCCACACTGACCTTGTGTGTACAGGTCCACACTTTTCAATCTCCTCAACTTGGTGTATGAGGTACTGTTCTTGTGCATTGAAAAATGTTATAGGTAGATACTTTTGCACTTCACACATTAGATGAGGAATTTGTCTCCTCCAATACTAATATCTTCTTTATAGATTTATTTAGATGACAATCATCTACAAATGATGCAAGCAAATCACAGGTTTCAACGAAAAAATATATAGTACTACATTACAAGTAAAACACATGCAGTCAAATACAAGTTTTACAACGAATTGAACAAATTACACTTTGCATATAAATCACCACTTACCTCATGTATTTTCCAAGATGATATATAACTTGTTTGACATTGTTTTAAAAGTTGTATGGGAGAGATAGAGGTAGAACATACTGTAACAAAAAAAAAAAAAGTCATTATTTATTCCCAAATTAGTAGAAAAAAACACTAACAAGATGTTTCACAAATAAAGAAATATGTACACCAAAATAATTACCTTAATCAAGCTATGTCAATCATGAGTTTTTACCCCACCTAACTCACCTTTCTTTGTTAGGATATTCTTTATGTTTGAAGAAAATTCAGTGGGAAATTTAATTTTTTCAATAACCTCTTTTACATCCTTGCTTTGTTGCTATGTGAAGAACCATGTAAGGGTACTTATATTTTTGTATCCATCACTATTTGAATGAATGACAATTTTCATTGCATGACCAACCTCCTTAATGTCATTACAAATCTTGACAATTTTTTCTTTGTCACTCCCATCTAGGATTCACCATAACGTCTCTGTTACATTCTTCCTGATGTGCATTGTATCAAACAAGTGAACAATTTATAGGTTCTTATAGTAGGGGAGCCTACTAAATTGTATGAGATAACTTCTCATTCCTCATGGAAGCACCCCATTATCAATTCCTTCATGATGACCTTCAAGGTGAAGCATATAAATTAAAGATATTACAATAATACTTGTCAATTAGTACAATGAACAAAATGCAATAAAAATATAAAATATTCCAAAAATTCCATGTATGATACATATATGATTTAATCCATACCTTGACAAATTCTATTATCTTGTAACTTCCATAGACGAGGTATAATTCTCCATGGTTTTAATCTAGTCTCTTATTTACCATTGAAAATATGTTTTTCGGTACTTTAATACCTATGGTTCTTAGAGAGGAAGTGTCTATACTCATCAAACACCTCTTTTCCTAAACTTCTTGAATGATGAGATTCATCTTAGGACCATAAACTGGACATGCAAATTTACCCTTTGTTTGAATACCTGCAAGAGATGGATTAAATTTTATATCACTTATTTGAAGTATGTTTAATGAAGGGATTATATAAAAAACATGCATGATATGAACTTCATAAAATTAAACACTATTAAAATGTAGTGTAAAATTGTTACATACCACAAAAATGTGTTAGCCATGGGGCTTCCTAAATTTTTCATACAATCATTGCATGGAATTGAAATTCCCTTTGCGCACCTACTAGTCTAGAGATATCAAACATAGTGATGCCCTTCCATAACTCTAGTAACTTGTCGATAAGAGGTTGAATATATACATTCATATATTTGACTTTGTACTTACGTAATTGATTGAACATACAATACATAATTACTACATATATGAGTAAACAAAAAAAAAATCAAACATAATTAGAAGACATAATTGAACGTATATGAGTAAACACAAAAAATAATCATAATTATGAAACAAACAAGACAAATGAGATGTTATGGTGTTAAAAAAAATTTTTATAAACAAATACCTGGAACAATAATTGCCAACATTATGTTCTCCCTCCTTATTAACATCCATGGAGGAACGTTATTGTTGATAAAAAAAACAGGCCACACTGAGTAAGTAGATCTAAGCTCTCCAAATGGACTGACACCATCAACTGCCAATGAAAGCCTAAGATTATGAGGTTCAAATTTAAAATGTTGTCATATTTCCTCTATCTTCTTAAATGCATATCCATCTGTAGGATTTGAAGAATACCATCTTTACTTATGTTCTTTGCATGATAATTCATTAATTATGCTATGTTTTTGCACCTGAAAAATCACCACAAATGTGGAATTATGGGAATATAACAAAGAACCTTGCAAAGCATCTTTTTTGTTACTTTATCAGTTTTATATCTACTAATTTGATGTTTCACGCATTCTTCTTTTGATACATGTTCTCCATAATATAGAATATGATCATCAGTACATGCCTGAATAACTTGACAATTCATTCCAATATCTTTCATAATGGCATGTAAATATTGGTATGTGCGACATAAAACATTTGACAGTGAAACAAAAATTCACCTAACAATCTATAACATAAAAAATCAATATTGGTTAATGTAAACAATATAATTGTACATATTGCATCCAAATTTTACAGATGATCAACTAAAAATAAAAATAGAGGAAAAACTAAAACCTTTATCATCATGTACTAAATGTGACAAAATATATTACATACCTTAGGAGATGTGTGACACGAGTGTTTGGAAACAAATTCATAACCTTTAAGTTCACCAACAATATAGAAGAGAGAAGACTTGTTTTGGAGCCTTCATAAAGAGGTTGTCTTGTCTTCTCAATTACAAGTATATCAAAAAAAACATCAAACGAGTTATCATCATCATCCATTCCAACATTATTAAATGTATCTTGGATCAATGTATTTGTCTCATATTATTCAAATGTGTTTTTAGCATCATCTTCTTCTTCCATAAGATCGTTAACTTGATCTTCAATATTCGCTCCATGTTCCTGAACATGTGCTTGTAAAACCACGTCTTCCTCCATGGGAAGTGCCCTAGGGTGTCATTCATTTATAATTACAAACAATCAAGTAATGTTAGTGTAGATAAAAAAATATCAAAACGATACAAATGTTTACAATTATTATATAGGAAAACAAACACAACAAAGAAAAAGACAGCTTAGGTGAGAGCAAGAAACAAAGGCAACAAATCAATGATGAATCTTGTGCAATTTATCAAGATGTTTATGAATATGTTAAAAAAATATAGGAAAAATGTTATTTTTCTTGACATGTAGAAAGAGAGACACTTTGTGAGATATATAGCAACAACTAGCAAAAACAACATATTTGTATTTCTCCTTCATTGTTATGTCATATTATTTTTTGATTTCACTTGGTGACCACAAGTTTTAAGTGTATGGAAACTTTCCTTCGACCAACTTGGAGACCACGGTTTAATTTATAAGGAGTTGAGAGTTGATGTATTAGGGGTTAACAAATTAGTGGTCCAAGGGTTAGGGGTTAAGGTGTTATGGTTTAAGTCGGGTAATTAGGGGTCAAGGATATGGGTGCGTAATGGTTTAGGGGTTTATAAGGGATCAAGGGCCAAGGGCCAAGGGCTTAGGGGTTAACAATTTATTGGTTTTTCAAGGGTCAGGGGTACTTAGGAGTGATATTCTATATGGAGCATTGAGCTTAGCCAGTGAGAGCGAGAAACAAAGAAAACAAATAAATGATGAAGCTTATGCAATTTGTCAAGATGTTTATGAATAGGTTGAAAAAATGTAGGAAAAATGTTACTTTTCTTGACATGTAGAAAGAGAGATTCTTTGTGAGATACATATAGTCACAACCAACAAAAACAACATATTCTTATTTCTCCTTCATCATTATGTCATATCATTTCTTGATTTCACTTGGAGACCACAAGTGTTAAGTGGATGGAAACTTTCCCTGGCCGAACTTGGAGATCACGATTTAATTTATAAGGGGTTTAAAGCTAAGGGATTAGATTTTAATGCATTATTGATGCAAGGGTTAGGGGTTAGGGGTTAAGGAATTAGGGTTTAAGGCATAATTAGAGGTCAAGGATAGGGGTACTTAATGGTTTAGGGGTTTATAAGGGGTCAAGGACTAAGGGCTTGGGGGTTAAAGGGTTATTGGTCATCCAAGGGTTAGGGGTACTTAGGAGTTGGTATTCTATATGGAGAAATCAGCTTAGGTGAAAGCAATAAACAAAGACAACAAATCAATGATGAAGCTTGTGCAATTTATTAAGATGTTTATGAATATGTTGAAAAAATATAGGAAAAATGTTACTTTTCTTGACATATAGAAAGAGAGAAACTTTGTGAGATATATAGTCACAACCAACCAAAAATACCTATTCTTATCTCACCTTCATCGGTGTTTCATATTCTTCCTTGGTTTCACTTGGTGATCACATCTTTTAGGTCGATGGAAACTTTCCCACAACTTGGAGACCACGGTTTATAAGGGGTTGAGAGATTATATATCCCTCTAATACCTAACCCTTAACCCATCCCTAACCTATAAACCATTAACCCATAACCCTTTAATCTGTTTTCCCTAACCCCTCAGACCCTATCCCACTAATCCTTAACACCTTAACCCCATTCCCCCTAATCCCTTAAATCCATAACCCTTAATCCATTAACCCCTAACCCATAAACCCTTCAAACCTAAACCCTTCACTAATAACTCCTTGCCCATTAATCTCCTACATTATTAACCTCTTAGTTCCTAACCCTAAACCCCTAACCCCTACTCCCTAAAACCCCACTAACCTCTAAATACCCTAGGACCTAAACCCCCTAAACCTACCTTAAACCCTAACCTATTAACACCTAACCCTTTAAGCATTGATCCCTAATATAGCCTTATTAACCCTTAAACCACTAAATTTTAACCCCTAACCCATTACACCATGTACCCCTAAACCTTAAACCCCTTAACCACTAAACCCTAATTAAAATATACATCTTATGTCTACTTCTTCTCTTCTTAACATACTCTCAATTTGTAGTGTACGTAGAATATATCCATAAAGAAAAACGAATACATTATTTTTTTTCTACATTTAACATATAAACGTTTACCAAAACAATCTGCAATATAAAAACATTTAATTAATAACTTACCAAGGGACGATATTCATGTCTGCCTTCAAGGTGTTCACACTCTCTACAATGTCTTTTAGTTTTTTTTATTAAAATTATTCTTCTATTATAACCCTTGCATATTTTACAAGGGAAATAACATTTTCGATCACCCAAAGCCTCCAATGCAGATCTCACATCTCCTTTTCCTCTTGGAGAAATCTTATGTGACATTTTCCTTACCAAACTTTCAGTGATGATTATCTTCAAAAATCAACATTACTAGTTTAACTATTTGTAATACAATTAACAAAATATATTTTTTTTGTATTATGACCAAAAAATATCCCCTATAACCTCTGCAAACCATCTCTAGTATAGAAACAACTTCAAACCTCTCTAATATTTCAAGCTTTTTTAATTATATATCACTTTTTCTTTGGACTTCTGATGGTTGTTGACCGGAGAGATGTTGTTTAACGAACAAAAATATTGACTTCATCAAACGTCGGTATGATGATACATAGATCGTTTACCTGGTCAACCATCATATATTCGATGATATAGTGATGTTCATTGAATAATCAATGGATGTCGGGGATTTTTAAAAAACAATACAAAAAATGCAAGTAAAATCTGACAATACGACCAATTTTATCGGTACTGTTGGAGTACGAAGTTGGTTTTTCCACCCATATGTAATAGTGAATCCAAGGCCTCCCTCATCCTTGGGAATAATGAAAATATCCCAAGACAGCATGGGGAGACCCCGAGCCAAACCATTTTTTTCCCACAAATACGATTGCAAAATTTGCTCCAATCAACAAAACTAGACTTTGCTAATAATTCATCACGAAGCATAATAAATGTGAGAACGTAAATGATTCTACTCACCATAGTAAAGTTTACCAACAAAGGGAAGATCCTTATATTTCCAGAAGAGAATCCTACATTGTAACTACTAAAGACACCAATCCCACATGGTAAGTAAAAAAGAACATCGCCAAATGTAATATCAAGGTACCTCACAGTAACACCAGGATGAACAAATTTCCAAGTGGATGGAATATAGGAAGACAACTCATCAAGACCAACGAACTAAAATTTTATGTTGTGATCATTGATATTATCCCCAAAGTCCTCACAAAACATAGTCAAACAATTTCTAGCAACCGACATACACTCCCGCTTAGCAATCACAGACAAAAGAGAGTCATATGAAAAACTTTTGTTTACCATTTCATCACCCCCTCTGAGACAACCTTGCAAGTGGGAAGACTCTAATATATAACCAAGGGAAAGGGCATTAGCACTGAATACATCAAGATAGGGAGGAAATGAACACCCTTTTTTAATAAACCTATGAAAGTGAATGAAGAGAGATAAAACATTATTCTCTGAAACAATGGTTGAAGCACATGTTAACAAGGTATTTTAAAGCACATGTTAACAAGGTATTAATTATGTTAACACATCATTGGCGAAAACAAGACAAGTCAACATGTTTGTGAATAACATCTAATCAATATGATCATAAACTTTGTCCAAGTCAATTTCTAGAGATGGCATGTTGACCAGACTCCCTAACCCATTCCATGGCCTCCACAGAACATGTTTGTTCCCTGCGAAATTTTTTTCTAACAACATATTGCACTTTCATAGCTATTACCTTACCCATAATTTTATAAGCAACAGTCGAAAAAGTAATAGGACGCCAATTTTCAATGAAATAACGATTTTTAAAAGTGTTGAATGCATATCTTAGACTGTAATATGTAATTTTATGATTAATTTGAGCAAAAGTTAATCACAAAATTCTAGTGAAAATAAATTTAAAAGAAATACACAGTGTTGATTATGGTTCTATAAAGTAATTTCATTAATGAAGTAGTTTCATACACAATGTGATCACTATTTTGTGAGTTTTATTATATATTTAAAAACAAAATCTTTATTAGGGGAGTATACGTTTTGCAGTAGTCTAAATGTTTTACTTTTTGGTTGTTTTTCAAAAATATTTTTCGTTTGATTTTGCTCGAAATCTAGTGATGAATGGTTGGATCTGTAGATTTGAGTGGTTAAGTTTTTATAATGCGAGTGTCCCAGGGGTTTTCAGTTTTTTCGGCTTTCTGGAAAAAAATATTATTTTTTGTTGTTTAAATTGCATTTCTGAATGCATAAATGGATTCAGCTTGCTTAAAAACCCCTGGGACACTCTGAGTATACATTTCCTCGAAACAACCAAAAGTTAGAGCATTTAGACAACTACGACTTATATTTCGTTGTTCCATAGAAGTGTCTGACAGGTAAAGGATTGTACCTGTCGTTGTGGGCATCCATCAGACACCCCTAGCTGGTATCCGTCGATGTGGGTATCCATCATAGGGAAACATCAGATAGTCAAAATTATCAGACACCCCTGGTTCTTTGACAACTGGCATGGCAGAGGCATGGGTGTCTAACTATGGGAATGGGATTGATCAGGGTGTCATGTCTGTATCTGAGCTCGATGACAACATTAGAAACCCCTGGCTCTTTGAAAACCAGCATGGCAGAGGCATGGGCATCTATGGGAAGTGCATTGACAAGGGTGTCTACATTTGAGCTCGACGGGTTCTTGGGTAGTGTCACACTCAATATTCATGTAATTGGAATTCTCGTATTCACGAGTCCAAAAATTCTCATCGGGTAGTCCATCCACTCAGTGCAAACATCCGGGCCAGCGGAATCATATCTGTTGCTCACAAGGGACTCAAACCCAAACCTCTAGAGCTCCAACGATCTGAACACTAATGACCTCAATGCACCCCGACTGCCATCGAAGGCTCTGGGCTAATTGATATGACACCTTTGTTCTTTACCAACGCCTCATGTTGGTACAAAGCATTGTTCTTAAAGGCCAGAGTTGGTGGTTTGACTACCCAAACAAACCCATATGCTGGTAGCTTTCTGTGTCACCTTTTCCATCATGAAAATGTTGGCAAAAGCCTTGAAACAATTCCAAGGGGAAAGCAATATGTAGGCTCAAGAAAGGTCCAGAACAGAATTGGGTTCCCTGACATAGGAATTGTGGTACTTGAACAAAGGTCACCCATGACATTCGTGTAGAGACCAGCTGGGAGACTTATCAGGCCTTTGGGATGCTTGTTAGGAGGGGCGGACAATGATGGACTCGTATTCATATTCACACCACCCAGGCTCGTACTCATGCTTCAGCCACCAAAATGGCCATTCGGATTCGATTAAATTTATGGTTGTTGTTGTGGTTGTTGTTGCATGAGTTCTCATTGGTGTTGGCCCTTGACCATGTTTTGGAGATCCTTGGTCATGTTGGACCTCTTTTGGGACTTTGAAAAGCTGGTCGAAGGTGGAGCACAAGTCGAAGCAGAGATCGCAAGATCTCAACCCCTTTTTAGGGCAGTTTTTGGGATTAGGGTTTATGTAATGGGTATGGGATGTCGTCCCATGGGTTTACCCATGTTTAAGCCCATTTTGTAATGTATAAATAAATATCTAGGCGATGTAGTAAGAGTCCAATGTGCTAAGTTATAGAGTTCTATCTATGTGATTACAAAGGTTTTGTGCATAGTGTATGTTGATACTTGCAGAGCTAAGTGCAAGTGATTGTAAGAAGGCTTTGTGCTTAAACCTAGCTCGAGGAAGAAGGATTTGGCGAGGTGCATGCAGATCTCCTGCCCTATGCAGAGTGGGTTCTGAGGCTCTGTGCTTGTAGGAGATTGACAAAAGATTATAAAGAAGAGAAGAGTTGTTGGATGTATCCCCACACTGGGGTGAACCACGTATATCCTGTGTTATAGTTTCTTTGTGTATTCTGGTTATCGTCTTGTGTATGTAATTCAAGCTAAGTGCAGTAATGAATGTTTAGATGAATCTAGTATGATAGATTAGTGCTCAAATTATGTGAATGAATGATGGATCTGATCTTTGTCCATACACTAAGTGCTTAGACATGTTAGATCTGGTAGAATACTGCGTTGTTCTATAATTAGGGTTTGGATCTGCAATGTGAATAAGGGTTAATTACTGATGAATGTTAACTGTTAAGTGCTCTATTAAGTGGTATAATCACATATATGTGTCCCAGCTAGGTTGCAGACGTTTGAGTCCTGCAACCACCCTTGCCTCTACCTCAAGTGAGACTTCATCTGCTTCGCAGGTGTTGACGACAGGGTTGGTAGTTAGGTTTTTGTTGGTGCATTGTTGAAGCGTTGAACCCTGGGTCTGCCCCTGTGCCAAAAAATGGTTCCGTTGTCGGGACCTGAAACTGTGATTGCTAGGAACTGAAGAAAAGAAATCTCTGTGTGTATATTGGTGCTTTAATGTGCAGTATTGATTTGTGAAGCCTTGTGTTGAGAAGAAAAGTCTGATTTGAAGAAAATAGGTAAGATATTGAAGCTTTGTGCTCTGAGAAACGTAAGATAAGTGAAATTTTTTATTTCAAAAGAATGGATCTAGGTATGTTTGATAAAAAAATTCATAGTTTGAAAACTAGGGCACAGTTAGAAGAAAGAAGATTTGATATGAATAGATCTGATAGAAATAGTGAAAGGTATGTTATCCCTATGCATAGAAAGAATGTTTGGACTAACAAATGGATGTAGCCGTAGGATCCTAGAAATTTTTTTTTGCAAGTTAGTTACTATGATCCCAGCACGCAGTACAGGAAAGGTTGGGGATCATTTAAGAGAAAGAGAGGATTAACTCTTTGTTACAGTTGTAGAAGACTAGGACACCTTGCTAAGGAATGCCCTGGTAGAAGACATAGTTGTCTTTGTTGTAAAGCTATGAACCATGAAGTTTTGTATTGTCCTAGAATGATTGCTAAAGTTGAAAAGATGAATATGAAACAAGAAAATGATGAGACAAGCCAATAAACTAGGGATATGATAGAACCTCAGAAAGAATCAGAGAATGTATTACTACATATGAAAGAAACCTTGAATGATCACAAAGATATCAACTTATCATAGGCCTTAAAAGAGAAAGAGTACATATAAACAAGAATAGGAGACTTCAATATAGATTGTGTCCTAGATGAGGAAACACAGGTGAATATCATGACAAAAAGAACTTGGGAAATTTTGGGAAAGTCTGCTATGGTTCCTTCAATAGGAGGAATGGGATTATTTAGAGGAAAGTTAATAAACCTATGTGGAAGACTTACCCAGACATCTATGTGTGCTCATGGCACTTCGACATAAGAAGAATTTGAGATCGTGAAGTTTGTTGAGAACAACGCCCCATTTGTTATTTTTCTAGGAAAAACCTGGATTGAGAAAGATCAGATACGAAGGAAACAAGAAGAGGAGGATCTAGAACATACAAAGCAATAACTAAGAGATTTCATGGCTAGGAGAATAGCAAACTTACTAGAAGAACAAGAGAACCAGTCGAAGCTACTAAATACCAAAGATATGGATGTTGAAGTTGAAAGGACACAGGAAGACTGGAGACACATGTCTGTACAAGAGAGTAGACCACCTACCCCAGAAAAAGAAGAATTATTACCTTTGAACCCTATGAAAGACCCCTCACAGTGTGAAGTTATCATGTTTAGAGGAGATAAGAACAATAATGGGAAGAAGAACCCAGTAACTCAAATTACAGGAAAGAAGGCCAAAAAGCTCAGCAAGAAGAAAGCTAAGTTAGAAAAATTACAAGAAGCTCCAGAAAGAACTTCACAAAAGGAAACTTTCTAGAATTTGAACTTTGTCAGAATATCAATACAACACAGAATGGCACTTCGCCATGGCAGAGAAATATGACCATTTGATCGATGCTCCTGAATGGTTAGGAAAGCAGTTATGGCCCGAAAGTTTGACATTGGACCATTGGGACCATGCCATAACGGATGGAATTGCATTGAATAAGGCTTTGTGACCTGTTGAAAGAAACCGTTACGAAAATCTCTATTTATCCCATTGAGCATTGCACTGAGAACACTTTTTCTAATTGTTATTATCTGATACCACAAAGAACTAGCTGATTTCATACAGTGATCATTGAGACCTTTCCATCCATTCTGTTACATTGAGTATTGTTCACCGACCTGGGATATCATATCTCGAGGGTGCATGTCGGATGAAATTAGTGTAGCAAAAAAAACTATTGAAGAGATTCTAATAGACCTCATGGCCAAGAAGGTGATGTCCGCAGGCATCCAAACCGCATTGACGCGGGGAGTGCAAGCCTCCCTGTCGATTGCTCGTGGATCTGGACCATCCTGAGCTATGACCGAGAAAATAACCAAGCATCGTGATGACTTGGTGAATGCGAAGCTAATTCCATCTCACCCTTGGCCGGTGTGGTGAGTCGTGATAATGTCCCGAGGTACTTCAACTACACAGTCATCACTGTATACCTTCCGAAGGGAATACAAGTAGTGAGACCACAGTTGGAGAGGATTCCAACCTTGAAGATCAGTGACTATAACCTAGGAGACTACAAGAGCTATGGCACACTTGAACCTCACAAATATTTTACCAAGACCAAGGGGAAGAAATCAAATATCGTCCCGCAACCATGGACTGTGGACATCGCGAGGTCCACTGTCTTGAACGTGATGAAGATACCAAATTTTGGAAGGCACCAGGAGGTTAATGCGTGCAATAAGCTCCTACTAGTGCTTCCATGGTGGATATCTATGGTTAAATAGATGCATCACCATTGATCCGGTGTTGATCCATAGAATCACCAGATTGAGCATGTAGGGATCAGACCTGCAAGAATTTTATCTAGGAAAGTTTGTAGACCAGGCCCTGGCACAGAAGATCAAAGACACCTATGACGATGTAGAGAAAGGGACGCGAGGCTACAAGGTAGCCTCCATTCATAATGGTGCAGTGCACCTTTCTTGACAGTTTATTGTTGGTAAGCTAGTAAGAAAGAACAAACCCATGCAAGTCACAGGGTTTGTCGTTGACATCGCAGTAAAATGCGTGGAAGGACTACAGATGAACTAGGCCATTTATCTAGTCAATCCATTAGAACTGGATTTTCGCGAAGCTCAGGATCAGGCCTATGAGTTCCATTTTAGTTGGTTGTTGATCCTCATCGCATTCACTTCTTGGGAGATGCCATAAGGTACGACCTTCTGTGACATTGAGTTGTTCGAGTCATTAGCTATGAATTTCACCACGCTCTGGTATTCGAGCGATATGGGGAAACAATGGAATTTGAATGCAATATTCCATTCCTACTACCTTCAACTGAAGAGGGCTATTTATTCTTTCCCTCGTATGACCCCGAACACCCTGGACAGGTTCAGACCCCTTATGAAGTTCCGCGCAGATAGCCAATTTATTTATATTACTGCGCGTGCAGACAAAAGTAAATAAGAGATTCATTCCTACTACAAGCTCATAGAGGAGGACATGGAAGAAATCACTAAAGAATGGCTCGCAGAGTTCCTTATACCAGTCGACCAAGAAGAACTGTTTGACCCCAACCTCATTAGAAGTCTGGTGGTTACTCGCGAACAGTATGATGCACCTAGCAGTAGCAAGAAGAAAAAGAAGGAAGATGTATAAGAAATACACAACACATTAGAAGAGACTGCATCAGATTCACCTAGTGGAGTAAGAGACGATGAAGTGGAAAAAAAAGAGAAAGAAGAGAAAGAAGACAAGGAAAAGCAGGGCAAAGTAACACTGCCTAGGAACCCCCTTGAAGAGGCAAAGACATCCAAGGAAAGAAACGTTACCCCCACGAAACCTACATGGAGGAAGAATTCCAAATCAAGTATGCCGAAGTTGCAGACTGTGCTCATGGTTGATGACTTCGACTTCATTATCGCAGTTGTATTCGATGCCTCAATAGATATTTTGTAGAGAACTAAAGCCAAACAAGAAGCCATGTATGATAGAATTGAGACAGAGCTAAGAGGTGTACAACAAGCCCTTCACTCCAGCCGCGCAGTTCCCAATGCGCCCTTGCCACTAGAAGAACCAGAGTTGGGAGATGAGCCTGACCAACTCCGTAGAGTAGCTGATGCAACTGAAGGTTTCCTTTGTCGCGTGCAGGAAGAGAAATAGCAGGCCACAGTGGACCTAAAACAAGAACAAGAGGAAATAATAGAGCAATGTCGAGTTGCGCAATAGGAGAAGGACAACCTCCAAACCAAGTTCGAAGAAAATAAAGCGCAAATCCAGCAGGAGAAAGAATAGCTTCTCGCGGAGAAGGTCAAATTTAAAGAATCAGTCAACATAGCATTTCTCTCTGTGACAACCTTGGAGCAGATGGAGGAAGACTTGGTGGAGAGTCAAGTCATGAAGTTTGCGGAAGCCATTCAACAGCTTCAACAGATGGTCACAGAACTAGAGCTACAAATAGTGCCAAGCACTCTGTAGGAAATGCAAGACTAGAGAGAAGCAACTACCCAGAGTGCATTTGAAAGGATCAAAGCATTAGACATGGAATGTAGATAGATAATCAGTCGCAATGCGTAGACATATGAGTGCCTTACCGAGGACCTTGAACTGAAGACACTAGAGGCGCAGCTCCAGGAAGAAAAGCAGCAAGAAACAATAGTACAAGCACAGTTGAAACTCCTGTTAGTAGTTGAGAGGATGAAACGATCCCAAGAACAGTGCACAACTCAGCAGTAGCTTCATTCCATACAAAGAAAAGTTATGGAAGTGACTCAGAAGCTCTAGCCAGTCCAGGATGCAGCTTGCCTACTTTTTGAGGAGATTGAAGGCCGAGGAGTAGAGATAGAAAAAGTAGTCACTTCGGTAGAACAATTCTTAGAGGGACCTGTGAATGAGGTAGCTATTCAAGAGTTTGTCGAGCAGGAGGCCTTGGCATAGCAACAGGTTGAAGCAGCTCGAGCCAAGATCGAAGCTTTTGAGGCAGAGTTACCCAGACCAAAGTGACTCAGGATGAGTCACAAGTGAGTGTTGGGGGCCTGTTGGCCCTTGACCAAGTTTTGGAGATCCTTGGTCATGTTTGACCTCTTTTGGGACTTCGACAGGATGGTCAAAGGAGGAGCGCAAGTCAAAGCAAAGATCACAGGATATTGGCTCCTTTTTAGGGCAGTTTTTGGGATTAGGGTTTATGTAACAGGTATGGGATGCCGGCCCATGGATTTACCCATTTTTAGGCACATTTTGTAATGTATAAATAGATATCTAGGCAATGTAGGAAGAGGCCAATGTGTTAAGTGCTAGAGTTCTATCTATGTGATTACAAAGGCTTTGTTCATAGTGCATGTTGAGACTTGTAGAGCTAAGTGCAAATGATTGTAAGAAGGCTTTGTGCTTAAACCTAGCTTAGGGAAGGATGATCTGGCGAAGTGCACGCAAATATCCTATCCTATACAAAGTGGGTTCTAAGGCTCTCTGCTTGTAGGAGATTGACAAAAGATAATAAAGAAGAGAAGAGTTGGTGGACATAGCCCCACACTGGAGTGAACCACGTATAACTTGTGTTATGGTTTTTTTGTGCATTTTGGTTATTGTCTTTTGTATGTAATTCAAGCTAAGTGTAGTAATGAATGTTTGGTTGAATCTAGTATGATAACTTAGTGCTCAAATGATGTGAATGAATGCTAGATCTGATCTTTGTCCATATGATCAGTGCTTAGACGTGTTAGATTTGGTAGAATACTGCGTTGTTCTGTAATTAGGGTTTGGATCTATGATGTGAATAAGGGTTAATCACTGATGAATGTTAACTGCTAAGTGGTATAATCACAGATCTGTGTCCCAGCTAGGTTGCAGACGTTTGAGTCCTACAACCACCCCTGCCTCTACCTTGGGTGAGACTTCATCTACTTCGCAGGTGTTGCTGAAAGGACCGGTAGTTAGCATTTTGTTGGTGCGTTGTTGAAGCATTGAACCCTGGGTCTTCCCCTGTGCCAACAGTTGGTGTTGTCTCAACACACATGTATGCCATTTTTTCCCAAACAGAACCTAGCCTAGTACCATCGATCGTCTACAAGAAAAAAATAGTCACTAATGCAACAATTAATAATTAAGATTATATCAGTCCAGACCAGTACTTGTGTGACCAGTACATATTGTTTTATGAGCTATTAATGTATGATCACACAATTGTTGAAGATAATGTTTGTTTTCTATTATTTTATTAGTCCCTTGAGAATTATAGCCTTCAGAATTATAACATTTCATTTGTTAACCATCTGTTAATTTTTCTTTCATTATAAATATTTTTTCCTATCCAATATTATAAATATGCCTAATATAATATTTTTTTTTTCATAATATTGAAATTATCTTTATCACATATTTTGTTTTTTCATAATATTTAAATTATTTTTATCACATATGTGATTGGCTAACCAATTCTATGTCTTTTAGTGGATTTCTAACTAAATGAAAATTTTCAATCTTAGGTTATACCTAATTTTTGAGTTTTAATCACGGAACAAGTACACAATGCAATTTTTTTCCAAATATAGATAGCCTAAGTTTGGAGTTCCACATATTTGTTTTGAACAATCTTGTAACCAAATTTGTAACAAAAGTTATAATTAGCATTTGAATGGGCGATCTTTGTCATCTCCCACTATTCAGCCTCATTTGATGTCTCACTTCTTGCCCAACATCTTTTTTTCATCTTCACTTTTGTTATCTCCATTTATTTTAGGAGTTTCCTTCTCTGTATATACCCTAGCCAAACTCATTTCTACTCTTCCTGGTAGACAATCCATGAATTAAGTTCCATAGTTTCCTTCTCCATCTCCCACTGGGACCACCGATTCAATCTCAAATACCATGAGGTGGGTGGAGTTATCTGGGGTACCATGAGGTGGGTGGAGTTGGATGCACATAGTGAATGTTACCATGAGGTGGGTAGAGTTGGATGCATGCATACCTACCATGAGGTGGGTAGAGTTGGATGCATGCATACCTACCATGAGGTGGGTAGATTTGGATGCACTCAAAGATAGCACGAGCTTAACCACTAGAATGACATATACTAGGTGGATGGAGTGCTTGACCACTAGAATGACATATACTCTTATACCATGTGAAGTGGATTACTCAAATTTTTGAGATGAGTCCATTTTTGGCCCTTTTTAAAGCATTAAATGTTTAAAAAGGTAACAATATACATTAAAGTTTGGTTATCATCTTCTTATCAAGGACGAGTTTATCAAAATTGTTGAAAAATATCTAGTAAATAAGCTAGTTTCAAGTGATTATGTTGAAAATTATGTGAAAAATAAAAACATATATATATATAATATGAAAAAAAGAACAATTACAAAATCTACACAAAATAGATTAAGTCACAATGAATATTAATAAACTAGAATACACTTAAAGTTAAATAAATAAATTTTATAAAACCAAATTAATGGAAGCACAATGATATGTGGATGATTACTTAAGCTTATATTTAGATATAAACACAAAAAATCTGCATGCTCATGAGTTTTTATGTTGTTGGCACTTAAAATTGATCAATTTTATCTTTATTTTACATAATTATTATAATTTTTATAAATAATTTAACATAAATGTTAAGTTTGGACGGATATAGACATATATTTTTTATTTAACACATCTCATTTCAATTTTATTGAAAATTTATTTTATAGAACAGTTTTAAGAGTATAGGCTAATGCAATTTTTTTTTTCGGTAATATTTAATTGCTAGCAGAATGTTAGTGTTTGCAGCTTAAATTAAATAAAAGTTAATCAATATTGATAGTATAAATTAGAATTAATTAAAATTAGATTAACATGATTAAAATTAATTTCTTAACAATTTCTAGATTTGTAAAAATCTAAAATATATATATATATGAATGTATTAGTTGTTGAAGACTCTCAACATTGAGTTGTTAATGTTGTTTAATGTTTTGCTTCAATCTTAGTATTATTTGTTGTGTTTCCTGACTATAATTGTGTCTTAGTGATTCTAACACATTACCCAGAAAACACAGTAGACAATTTTTTAAATACGCAGGTACTTAGAAAGTTTGCTAGGAGGTCTAGGCAACCATTTGATATTATGGTAATAAATACATATGACAGAATTCATTGAAATTGAGCCAATAATTTTGCTTTGACTCAAAAGTTTCACTTAGACCCGTATCTTTAATATTTATCTATCCTGTCCAGGGTGAAAATAGTAAAAGCATTGAAGAAAGAAACAAGAACGAAGTTCTTCCAGCATTGCTGTGAAAGAATGACCACAGACAAGATGTCAGGTAAGGCCGGATGATGGCAAGTTTTACTCTATCAATAACAATTTGGTTGTTAGTTAGTTGGATGTCAGTTGCAAACGCTTAAGTTGGATGGTCGCAATATAATTGTACACTCTTTATATTTCATTTCGTTTTCAATAAATACATGGGAAGTTGGAGATGTCAACTCAAAAAGATCAACGATGGTAATTTACACCATAGTTGATGGTAAATGTTTTGGAATTCAATTTTTATGTAGATTAAATTATTTTTATTTTTAAATTAATAATCATAATTAAAGAGAAATACATTAATAAAAAAATATGTTAATTTAAAATAATTTAATTAGAAAGATGCTCTTATAAGTGTTTTTATAGTTGGATAATCCGTGTGTCCCGAAACTAATAAGTATGCAAAGCCACGTGTTTACGCACATCCCTTACCGAGCTTAACATGTTAATAAAGCATTATGTTATTCCTTTAATTTTACATCCCTTACCCAGTTTTACATGTTAATAAAATATTTTGTTTTTAATTGTATTCCAAATTGGAGACCCAAAGATCATGGGATGTGAACAAATAAATATTTCCTTAAATTCAATTTCTATTTAGCCTAATGGAATCTCAACAATAAATAAATGTTTTTTGGAATTTGATTTTTATCCATGTTAAATTAGTTTTACTTTCTAGTTAATGGGATGTGAACAAATAAATATTTCATTAAATTCAATTTCTATTTAACATAATGGAATCTCAACAATAAATACATGTTTTTGGGAATTTATTTTTTATCTATGTTAAATTAGTTTTACTTTTTAATTAATTAATATATATTAATAAAAAGACATCTTCTTAATTCTAGTTGAGGGATGTTGCAATAAGGTTGTATTAAAACGTTATTTACAAGTTCAAAACACTGAGAGTTGGTCGAAAGATATTAACTGCAATATTGGAGTCAAGCAAGGGTGTCCCTTGTCCCCTACTCTTTTTGGCATATACATTGACAAGTTAGAAGGTTTCTTTGAAGAAGGAGGTTGTGTATTAGAATCCAAGGATTCTTTCTCCAATATGGGTATCACTGTTAATACTAATAACACTAAGGTCATGATCATTAAATCCAATAAGATCACGTATGATACCTTCATATATAACAACAATGTAACACACCCACGACAGGGCAAAAAAAAAAAAAAAAAACAATATATAAATTTCTTCTTCCTCAAATAGTCGATTTCTCCATTCATGGTCTCTATTCCTGGTCAATGGAAGTCAGGGAAGAACCTCAAATCCACTTAACAAGCCCTTTTTCCCTTAAAGCGCAGGTTGTATGGAACCCACGGCTTCCTCCTTTATGGCTTTAAGCTTCAACGTATTTAGGCGCTAGCTCTCTGGGCTAAGTCCCTTCCTTGATGTGACCAAGGCTGTGACCAGTCGACAAATCGAAAGCAGGGATGATTTTAAGAATGAAAATTTATATTAAAATGTAGAAACATGGGCTAACCTTACTAGTCCTTAATATGCAAAATGTAAAATATTTGGCATAGTTTTTTAAAATATTCAAATTTCTAAGGATTTTATATTGTTTCTTTAAAATTTTGGCGATTTTTAAGGTAAAATAATTTTATTCTATGGAATTTGGGCTAATTGTTTTTAGAGAAAATGGAAAATAGTGAATCTTTTTTGGGAAAAAACATGGAAAATTAGCCCATTTACGAAATTTAGCCCCTAAAATCATCTATGATCGAAAGGCTCGTCAAGATTTCGTGTCTCGCATCTTTGCATCTTACGAAATTCACTTGCTCATCCTTCCCTCAAAATGAGCCGACGACCTAGATCTCTCCTCGATCCAACGGATCAAATCAAATCACGATTTTGTATTTCAAGAGTGTCCAAAACTCTACTTTCGGCTTCTTGAGTTGCAAACTCCTGATAAGACTAGATCTACGTCTACGATCTTCCTTCGATCGACGGCTACAATCAAGTCGCAATTTCGCATTTCGCGACCTTGGAGGTTGGTTCACCTCTGTTCTCATGATTCTCAATCTCCCGATATTTGCTAATGTCAGCTTGATGGCTCACCACTCCCCACAATCTGACGGCTCAGATCAAATTGTGATTTCGCATTTTGCGAGTTCTCACAACTCCACCCTTGGACTTCCCTGAGTCGTGAGTCAATGAAATGCTGACCTCTCACCATGTGTCCTCATGGATGGATAGTTCTGATGATTTCAGGACTTTGGAACCCCATTCCTCTCGTGTACCCTCGAGGCCTATCGTTAGTGCACTTTACCTTGATTGGGAGGCCATGATTCTCTTACACTCAGACCAAACGGCTCAGATCTGTTCTCCTCTTCTCTTACTCCTCGTTGTTTGGACTATGATCTGATGGTCTAGATCTTTCATGATGATCGATCCAATGATCATTGTAGCTCCTCCTCCTGAGCTTTCACTTTCTTCCCTGGCTGGGAAGATCTCAGATGTTTCAAAGGTCTCGACCTTCGATTGACTCCCTATGAGCCTTGATGTATGGGTCTTGACTCCCACTTTCTCTCCTGAGCTTATGAAATTGAGACAAGTTCACCTATTAGACCTCATCTGTGCTTCGGAAAGGCACTT
>JASDQU010240448.1:44993-75672 GCA_032191745.1 Picea mariana | reverse complement strand
AGCTTTCACTTTCTTCCCTGGCTGGGAAGATCTCAGATGTTTCAAAGGTCTCGACCTTCGATTGACTCCCTATGAGCCTTGATGTATGGGTCTTGACTCCCACTTTCTCTCCTGAGCTTATGAAATTGAGACAAGTTCACCTATTAGACCTCATCTGTGCTTCGGAAAGGCACTTATATCTTATGAGCTTGGATCTTAGGGAATTTTGAATCCCCACTTACTCTTGCATTAACCTGCTCGTGTCGGAGCGATGGTCCATGACCTTCCTTAATCCAACAGACTAGAGTACATCACAACTTCGGGTTTTGGGAGTTTAGTCACACCAACGTGAGAATCTCCCGATGTTTGAATCCCCGATCTTGCCAATCCGATGGTCAGGGAGGGTCATGATAGATCCTTAGATCTACAGTACAGATCACATCGCAATTTCAGGTTTCAGGAGTTTATTCGTGCCAACATGCGAATCTCCCGAAGTCTAAAGGGGTCAAGGCGTTGACGCCCGTGTTCCTTCCTCAAATCTGATGGTTGTGATAGACCACAGATCTTCCCGAACGGATCTAGTCCATTCAACTTCCAAACGAAAGGATACTCCCTTTTGATACTTGAATTTCTCGTTATCCCTCTCGAGCTTCGTCGATTATGAAGGATTTAAGAGTGTTACGCTCTTTCTCCTGGATTTAACACATAGAGGGATCTTCGGCGCAGCTATTGCCCTCCTTCGTCAGGTCTAGGAATTAAGTGGTTCTGGGTTTCTTCTTACCTCGTAGAGAGTCTATGCATATCTGCACTACCACTCCTGAGCTTAATAGACTATGTCTTCGCAGGGATTGTGAGATTAAACCTCCACATTCAGGGAAGTACTCTCTAGAATCTAGAACGATGATGAAATTCCCTGGGGAAAGTGCCTTTGAGTGATTAAACAGGGGTGCATGGAACTCCAAGTGGAATTATAGTCACTCAAGGAGACAAACACATAGTCATAACTTAATCATTTAATACAGAGAAAGAAACCTTTATAGACATGTAAATACTCACATGTATCCATTATTTGCAATTCAAAAGCATAAGGCAAGAAAACACTTATCAAAACCATAGAGTGTGATGTGACTGTTTAAAGGGGTGCTCGTTTCCATCCAACCATAGGCTCAGTCACTCGCAATAGATTTATCACTGGCCACACCCAAACTTAAGCCACGATGATTTAAGATTCAATCTCTTACTTCCAGCTCAACGGAAGTTAGGGACGAAGGTTACTCTCCTTCTCCCAATATAGAAAATAGATCAGGAGGAAGGTTACTCTCCTTCTCCTAGTTCAATATTTAATTTCCATGATCATAACTCACTGCTCCTCCTTCAGTCCTTCCTCAGACACAAGAGTTTCCACTCTCCTCTCTGCATTCTTCAGAGATCCTCTCTCCCCACACCACAATTCCTTCCTTGCCTTCCTCAACAAGATTGTTTGTGGCGTGAATCCTCAGTCCATGGTTAGGTATGGAAGCCTTACAGATGGGCAGTCTACCCCATCCCCTCATTAACTCTTGAGGAGGTCTTCCCACCTACCAGCCTGACTGTGACTCATTTTGGGTCAGAGGGTTGTTCTGATCTTGAGTAATTAAAACCAGCATAGTACTAGTTCGATGGAGGTTAACGCGACCATTCTGGGTCCCCTCCACCACCTTTTGATTAGAAATCATGGTCTCTCTTAGCACATTCCCTTCTCAACAGTTATGCAACATAGTTCTATTATCTAGTAAAATAACAGGATTTATATTCATCAACCCTTTATACAAAGGTCCATCAAATCAAACATTCACAATTTGAGCTTGCCATAGTTTCTGGCTAATAAAGTTATATTTACAGACCGGGGGAAACATGGTGTTACAACTCCCTCCCCCTTAAAAGAATCATCGTCCTCGATGTTCTATATATCAACATGATAGGTATGTACAGAAGTACACAAATTCGGATATGCCTGTCTCATAGCATCTTCCATTTCCCACATAGCCTCATCTGGGCCAAAGTGTTTCCATTGCACCTTGACCTTTGCAATGGTTCAGTTCCTGAGTGTGGTTTCTTTCCTGGCTAGTATGCATTGGGATTCTGGCAGGAATTATCCCTTCGGTTCCACCTGGATCGCAGACCAGTCAATTATATGATTATCATCATGTACATATTTCTTCAATACTAAAACATGGAAAACATGATGTGCCTTTACTATGGGTGGAAGTGTTATCTTGTAGGCTACAGGTCCCACTCTATGTAAGACTTCAAAGGGTCCACAATACTGAGGTGCCAACTTGGCACAGGCTCCCATCCTTAGAGAACTCTTCAGGGGTCTAACTTTGAGATAGACATGGTCTCCGGCTTTGAACTCTCGAAGAGTTCTCTTTCTGTCGGCGTAACTTTTCTATCGGTCCTAAGCAATTTTCAGATTTTGCCTTATTTGCACCACTTGTTGTTCCATTTCTTTCAGCATGTTGAGTCCGATTGTAACTATGTCCACTGGATTATTCTAGATAATTGGAATCTTGCACTATCTACCATAGAGGACTTCAAAAGGGCTCATATTCAAGGATCCCTGATAACTGTTGTTGTAGGCAAACTCTACCAATGGTATGTAGTCTTCCCACTTCTTAGGTTGATGCATTGCATGCATCCTTAGCATGTCCTCTACTATTTGGTTTACTCTTTCTGTCTGTCCATCAGTTTGAGGATGATAAGTTGTGCTAAATAGTAATTTTGTCTCCAGACTGACCATTAGGGATTTCCAAAAAATTGAAGTGAACTTGGTATCTCGGTCGGATACAATTTCCTTGGGCATGCCATGCAGTCTAAATATCTCCTTCATGAATATGTTGGCGATGTATATGGCCTTGCAAGTTGATTTGATAGGAATGAAATGAGCAGACTTACTCAGGTTTTCCACCACAACCATGATGGCATCAATTTACTTGGTCAACTTTTGCAATCCGGTGATGAAATCCATGGAGATGGTTTCCCATTTCCATTCTGGGATCGGTAGGGGCTGCAATAATCCTATTGGATGTCGGTGCTATGCCTTAACCTGCTGGCATTATAGGAACTTCACTAGATAGTTAGCTATGTTTTTCTTCATCCTAGGCCAATAGAATTTTTTCCTAGTGGTCGTGATCATCCTCTGATATCCTGGGTGACCAATATATGGCCTCTTATGCAGTTCATCCATTATGAACCTCTTCAAGTCGCCACGGTTCAGAATATACAATCTGTTTCTGTAAGTCAGCAGCCCTTCCTCGAGCATTTGGTAGTCGTCATACTTCATCCCTATAGGCTATTGTATTAGGTATGAGGTCACGGTCTTAAAGAATGCATCTGTCTCTTGTGAATTTCTTATTCTTTCCATGACACTCGTTTCACAGATTCTTACTGCTACAAGATGAATCGTTTTTATACTTCTACTAAGGGCATAGACCACCTTATTTTCCTTTCCTTTTATGTGTCTGATTTTGAAATCGAATTCACTTAGGAGAGCCATCCACCTAGCTTGTCTGGTGTTGAGTTTCGGTTGATCAAATAGGTGCCTCAACCCACAATGGTCTGTCATAAGCAAAAATATCCTCCCCAAGAGGTAGTGCCTCCACATTTTTAAAGCATGTACTATGGCATCCAACTCTAGGTCATGGGTCACATAATTGATCTCATGTTCATTTAATTTTTGGGACGCATAGGAAATCACACTTTCCTCTTGCATAAGGACTCCTCCGAGTCCTTCCTTGCAGACATCTGTACATACGAGGAAATCATTATCTGAGTTTTTCAATCTTTAGCATGGGTGCATGGGTCAAGAGGTATTTCAGCTCTTGAAATCTTTCTTCACATTTTGATGTCAAAATGAAATTGATCACCTTTTTCTGAAGGGCAGTGATTTAACAGCCAATCTTGGAAAATCCTTTTATGAACCTTCTATAGTATCTGGCTAAGCCCATGAAGGATCTAATATCTGATACATCCTTTGGGGTAGGCCATTCCATAATATATCTAATCTTCTCGAGATCCACTACCACCCCTTCCTTAGAAATGGCATGGCCTAAGTAATGGACTTTCTTTTGAAAGAAGTCGCACTTGTTAAACTTAGCATAGAGTTGATGATCTCTTAGTACTTGAAGTATGAGTCTAAGATGTTCCTCATGATCCTCCTTGTTCTTGGAGTATATTAGGATATCATCAATGAAGCCAATACAAATTTGTCCAGAAATTTGTTGAATACATTATTCATCAAGCACATAAAAGTGGTGGGGGCATTGGTTAACCCAAATGGCACCACCATGAATTCATAGTGACCATACCTCATTCTGAAGGTTGTTTTGTGGATGTCTTCATCCTTAATATGGACTTGGTGGCATCCATACCTCAAGTTGATCTTCGATAAGATGGTAGAACCTCCCAGTTGGTCAAACAGGTCATCGATTCTCGGTAAGGGGTATTTTTTGTTTATGGTTGTCTTATTGAGTTGTCTGTAATCTATGCACAGTTGGAGTGTGCCATCTTTCTTTTTCACAAACAGGATGGGTGCTCCCCACGAAGATACACTGAGTCAGATGTAGCCTTTGTCCATCATTTCCTTTAGTTGTAGCTTGAGCTCAACTAGCTCTGGCATGCTCATCCTATATGGTGCTCTAGATGATGGTACTGCTCCTGGTGTAAGCTCTATCGAGAAATCAATATCCCTTCTCGGAGGTAGACCTAGTACTTTTTCAAGGAACACGTCCTTGTATTCTCTTAATATGGGGTGGTCCTCTAAGTTTGGCTTGTCGTCCTCAATGGATTCCAGCAATTGTATTGCATATAAGGAACACCCTTTCCTGCAATACTTCTTCATTTGAAGGGTCGATATTTGTCTCACTGAGATAGGCTTCTGAATCTCTTGGAGGTTCATCTTTCTCCCTTCTTCATTTACACATTCTAAATATTTATGATAATAGTCCATTTTAGTTATATAAGTAGCCAACCAGTCCATACCAATCAATAGGTCATAAGATCCCAGGGGAAGTATGTTAAGGGTTGTTCGGGTGGGCAATCCACCCATGATGAATTGGTAGGCTGGTATGGGCTCTTCCACCTTTCTTTTGGTCCCATTGGCTAGTTGTACACACAATGGTTTAACATGTCTAATTGGTTCTAGTTTACACTTATTGGTAGTCTGAGGGGATACATAACTCAAATTAGAACATGGGTCAATTAAAATAGAAATTGGATGGTTGGCGATCATACCTTCCATCTCCACTACTGAAGCTCGGTGGTCGGCTTGATTATTGTCCAGGGGTGCGTAGATTCGTGGCATGCTCCTAGCTACATCATTGAAGGTGGTAGCTTCTTGGATATTGTAGACCCCCTTACTGTTTTCTTGTCTGTATGGGCATTCCCTCAATATATGATTTTCTCCACAACCCCAACGATTTAAGGGTTCCTTCTTTAGGCTATCGGTCTTTGTTGGGATTGTCTGAAAAGGTTTATTTCCACTTTGAGAGGGGAAATTTTGTTGATATACACTTCTAGTAGGAAGGCTCCCCATAGAATCTTTACAATAGTTCTTAAATCTTGAGGAGTTATACCTTTTTCTTATGGAATCCTAAACTACTCTTCTTCCTCCAGTCCTCATGGGGTATTGTCTTTCTCCCAAACTGTTCACAACAATACCTCACCTTCCGAAAAGCTTCTTCTAAGGTCCTTAGTTCGTCGAACTCAATCCTATCCTGGTAGGTCGGAGGTAACCCACTAATGAACCACTGCATTTTTTCTTTTTCGTCTTTTGTGTAGGGTACATACCTCAGTAGTTCAAGGAATTTATTGACAAATTTATCTATGGTGAGTTGTCCTAGCCAGAGTTCATAGAATTCCTTAGCTTTCCCATCCATGTATTTTTCTGACATTTACTGCTTCCTTAATTATTTCTCAAACTGTTTCCATGAAAAGTCCTTCTCATAGACTCCTTTCACATTCCTAAGGTCTTCCCACCATATGGAATCCTTTCCATTTAGGTTAAACATGGCCATTCAAGCCTTCAAGTTTTCAGAGTAGTCATGGACTCTGTAATACTTCTTTAAACCAAGCAGCCAAGCTTTCGCCTCTTCTCCCTTCTTAATCTCTCCGTCGAAGAGGGTGGTTTGGATTTCTTGAACTCTTCAAGACCATGGGTTTTGGAATGCTCTTGTTTCTTTCCTTTCCTCCGAGAATGCAAGTTGGCCCTGCTACTAGAAGGTCTTTCCGACTTTTCACCTTCCTTTCCAAAGGACTCTCCTAATGAGTGTCCCCTACCTCCAAGTTGGACCTTCTCTTCTTGTAGCCTCCAAGCGGGGTCACTTATGGAGTCATGTTTTCGGGTCTCAGGTGGACTTTGACTTCTCTTCTTATGTCGTCGGTCCGCATGACTGGTTGCGGGTTCATGTTGTAGTTGCCTCTGTATGTCGGATAAGCTCTGTAGAAAGACTGCGTTAATTTATGTTTGTTTCTCTTGATCCTTTATCAATCTCTCGTTGTCATCCTTGAAACTCTGTAACTCGGCCCTGAGGCTCCTTACAGTTTCAGCCAAATCTAGAGGGGTTTCCACTGCCCTCCTTTTGTTAGATTCTTCGTCTCTATTGTGGGATCCATCCCCCACTTCATGACACATCACCATCCTTTAGTATTGGAGTTTTCCCATGATTTATTGACTACTCGAGTGTTGAGAAAAAAACTTATTGTTAGCTAACAACATATTAGTTCATGAACAATACACGGTTCAATTTATTAAATGCATACACATGGTAGAAAGTTTCATTCCTTTCTTTAATAACATTTTTAAATCAGAATTTTTAAGAAAGAGGTAAGGTAGAGTGTCATTCTTTTTAAAAGTACTCTAAATAGAGATTTTAGGTGACTCGTCCGTGAGCCCAAGCAGGGTAAGTGTTGTAACCATGCTCTGATACCATTTTGTAACACACCAACGTGCGAATCTCCCGATGTGAGAATCCCTGATCTCGCCAATCCGATGGTCAGGGAGGGTCTCGATAGATCCTTAGATCTATGGTCCAGATCACGTCGCAATTTTGGGTTTCGGAAGTTTAGTCGTGCCAACATGAGAATCTCCCGAAGTCTGAAGGGGTCAAGGCATTGATGCTTGTGTCCCTTCCTCAAATCTAACGATTGTGATAGACCACATATCTTCCTGAACGGATCTAGTCCGTTCGACTTCCAAATGAAAGGATACTCCCATTTGATACTTGAATTTCTTTCTATCCCTCTCGAGCTTCGTTAGTTATGAAGTATTTAAGAGCGTTACGCTCTTTCTCTTGGACTTAGCACATAAAGGGATCTTTGGTGCAACTATTTCTCTCCTTCATCAGTTCTAGGACTTAAGTGGTTCTAGGTTTTTGTTTACCTTGCAGAGATTTTGTGCATATTTGTGCTACCTCTCCTGAGATTAATAGACTTTGTCTTTGCAGGGATTGCGGGATTCAACCACCACATTTAGGGAAGTACTCACTAGACTCTAGAATGGTGATGAAATTCCCTAGGGAAAGCACCTTCGAGTGATTAAACTGGGGCACATGTAACTCCAAGCAGAATTACAGGCTCTCAAGGAGACAAATGCATAGTCATAACTTAATAATTTAATACAGAGAAAGAAACCTTTATAGACATGTAAATACTCACATGCATCCATTATTTTCAATTCAAAATCATAAGGCAAGAAAATACTTATCAGAACCATAGAGTGTGATGTGATTGCTAAAAGGGGTGCTCGTTTCCACCCAACCATAGGCTCAGTCACTCCCAATAGATTTATCACTGGCCACCCCTGAGCTTAAGCCACAATGATTTGAGATTCAATCTCTTACTTCCAACTCAACGAAAGTTAGGGATGAAGGTTACTCTTCTTCTCCCAATACATAAAATAGATCAGGACGAAGGTTACTCTCCTTCTCTTGGTTCAATCTCTAATTTTCATGATCAGAAATCAGTGTTCCTCTTTCAGTCCTTCCTCGGACCCTAGAGTTTCCACTCTCCTCTCTGCATTCTTCGCAGGTCCTCTCTCCCCACACCACACTTCCTTTCTTTCCTTCCTTGGCAAGATTGTGTGTGGCTCGAATCCCCAGTTCGTGGTCAGATCTAGAAGCCTTACAGATGGGTGGTCTGCCCCATCCCCTCATTAACTCTTAAGGAGGTCTTCCCATCTACCAGCCTGACTGTGATTCATTTCCGGTCAAAGGGTTGTTCTAATCTTAAGCAATTAAAATGAGCATAGTACTGGTTCAGTGGAGGTTAACACGACCATTTCGGGTCCCCTCCACTACCTTTTCATTAGCAATTGTGGTCTCTCTTAGCACATCCCCTTCTCAACAGTTATGCAACAAAGTTCCATTATCTATTAAAATAATCAGATTTACATTCATCGACCTTTTATACAAAGGTCCATCAAATCAAACATTCACACTTTGAGTTTTCCATAGTTTCTGGCCAATAAAGTTATATTTACACACTGGGGGAAACAAGGTGTTACAAACAAAAACTTGGAGGAAGTGACTCCATACAAATATCTTGGAATCGATATTCACCACAAGCTCAACTCGAATTATAGCATTGAGAAAATGATTATTGGGGAATGGAAAGCTTATTATGTGCTTGAAAATAATTGTAAATCAACCAATCTTTGGATTTGGGATAAGAATAAACTCTTATTTTAGAACCTTTCTATGCATGTCATTCTTTATGGATGTGAAGTCTGGGGATGTAGTATCTCTCATGAATCCTGGAGAAAGGTATAGAAAATACAAAAGAATTTTATAACATATAATCTCAAAGTTAAAGGAAACACACCCTATCCTATCCTCCTCTTAGAGACAAGCCTCTCCCCCATTCAGAACACGACTATAACTAGATACCTAATGTATAAGAACAAGTTAAACAACATGGAAGACAATATTCTTTTTAAAATTGCTTCAAAATCTAGTTGTAACCACCATTGACTCAAGCGAGGATGTCATAAATATGCCTAGTCTTGGATAAAATATTGGGGAATCATGGAAGACACCATTTTGCAAAATAAGTATATTATTAAAAATATCATCAAATCAAAATTTAAGTAGAAAATGTGGTGTGATAAATTGTTAGACGAAAAAATAAAATTAAGGTATTATAAGGATGTAATCAACTCTAATCTAGAAGATCAAAATCATCTATTTGTTTTAACAAGTGTAAAGAAAAAAAAAAAGTAATGCTAAGATAAGAACAAATTCTCACTACCTCCATAATGAAATTGGGGGTTGGTTGATTCCTAAAATGCCATGGGATGAAAGTGCGTGTCACCTTTGTGACACTAAGAAGGTTGAAGATGAAAAAAACTTTCTTTTAGATTGTCCATCCTATACCCAGATTATATCTAAATTTCAAAATATTTGTCACACTACCAACCTTCCTAACCTTTTAACTCAACAAAACTATGGTAATCTTGGAAAGCTTTTCTTAATGTTTTTTGAGCACAAAAACAAAATTCTAAAGAATTGCAAGTAATCCCTTACTCTCTTAAAGTCTGATAAATCGATTCGGTCTCAGTGGATGTTAATCATCATCATCATCAATTTGAAAGATTGTTATGTAGTGAAATAAGATATGTAAATAAATTAAGGATGAAAAATCATAAAAAAATACAAATAAATCATTGTGGGTATTATTATTTTTATTATGGGTTTTATATTTATGAGTTTAAAATAATAATTTATTTTATATGTTTTCATAATAGTTATGTTGTAGCCAAGTGGGAGTGGGTAACGTTGAGAACTTTACACCTTACTTTAGAGGTTAATTAATTGTTTTAGTTAGCTTGTTAAAGTTGTCTTCCATTCCGTAGATTGTGCTTGGTTTTCATTATGTATGAAAAATTGATCTTGGGTATTGAATCCATTATCATGGTGATACACATACCAAGGTATGTACGTTGTTAACTGCAAAGTATTGAGCAAACACAAAAAAATGCAAGACCATGCCAATTATAGATTGTTAGGGTTTCCAAATTTCAGGTTTTGCATGTTGTGAGCTGTTAACTAAAACAAAAGAAATAAAAGATTGGCAAAGTAGTGAGTAATTGCATTTTTTAAATATGGTAAAAAAATCAAAACATGAACTTGTGATTTTGAAAGTCAAAGAAAAGTTTTAAAAATGATACATAATCAACTAAATCAACACCTCATTTTATGTTAAGTTTTCCAACACCTCATTTTATGTTAAGTTTTCCAAACTTTAGAATTTGAAAATTGTGAATTGTCCACATTTTACTATGTGTTAGATGAATTGAATACATCAATTTGAATTTATATCGAAAGAACATATAAATATTCTTCCCAACATGCTTCACATGCCCACCTTTTCTGCATAATAATTTCAATTCTTATAACTCAAAGAAAAACCAAATTCTATATGGTAGAGAAATAGTTTGAATTTCTTGGTAGTATTGAGTATGAATTCTAAAAGAAATCAAATAAAGTTTTATATGATGATAGGTTTAATGTGGATACTAGATTAACAAGACCTTGCTTTAAGTAAGTGGAAGGAGTTTGAAATGCAATAGTCATGGTCTTTGCATATGCTGCCTAGCCCATCACAGGGAACTTCTCCATGGCATCCTGTGAAAAACACTGGGTGGTAATACAAATACGACTCCATCAAAATGTCATGCCATGAACGTGCCCTATAATCAACTTTTTATCATAAGAGAAGATAAAGGCTCCATAAATAAAATATTCCCTGCCTCAACATATGTGCATAGTCAATGGCATGGTAGATTTGACCTTAGAGATCCATTAACTTAATATTGTTTTGAAATTAGAATGATGAAGTAGAAAAAACATTTAAAAGCATGAATATGATTACCAATGACATTGAGTTGGAAGAGATGAGAAGACATGTTGATTGAATGGCATTGAGTTGGAAGAGACGAGAAGACATGTCCATAAAAGGCATAGCAGTAAACTCAATCACATTCGAGCAAAGGCCATCGATCCCAAACTGATATTATTGTCACTAACAACCATTTTGTATATAATGTTCTAGCTTGATTTCTTTTCACGTTTATYTCCCTTCACGTCTCCTCCCTGGCTGCTTACAAAACTCCCAACGTGTTGGCATCATAATCATATCTTAAATGATTATGATATTTATAGTCATAGGCGACTTTTCTTAATTTTATATACAATTCAATTAAAACAATATATATTTGTATACCAAGACCATGTGGAAGACTGAAAGACCAAATGGCATGCATTTTCCAAATTTTGTTAGGTWGGCGTGCAATGTTARATTAGCGAGAAACGCAAATATTATATATATATATATGATTTAACCTTTGAAAGGATTTATATAAAAAAGTTCGGCAATGTCAATGAACCCGTGAGATTATTGACTGAACAATTCAAGAACAAATCTATTTGGTTTTTGTAATAGATGGTGAATCTACGGTGTGCTTGTATAGCATTGCCACAGATGCACCTGTTATTGGTTCCCTTGGAATGATTGAATAGATTACTGAAAGGTTTAACTGCTGAAAAAGGTGGCTACAGCTGAGCAGATCTGAACCGCAATAAGAAGTGTCCACAAAACGATTTGTTCGTGGTTCACCTTTGTCCCAAATCCTCATCCAAATATTAGAATAAATTTGGCGGAAACTGTTGAATTCCACTTCAAAATCATTTTTAATCATGTTCAAAAATCTTAAAGAATAATTTGTTGAGAGATGTTATGCTACGAAAAAATATTCTTTCAAACACACTTACACCTATTGTTCATAAGTTTCATACAAAATTTTATTAATACCTAATACCTGAAATTAAACACACTTATACGTGTCACTTTCACTCATATGTACATAGCAGTAAAAGCATGTTTTGTCTTTATAAAGTGGAAACACAACGACGCATGGAAAGCTCACCATGGCATGCAACCAGTCCGCTGACACCCTGAATTCATTCATGCAACCAGTCGGCTGACACCCTGAATTCATTCAACAATTGTAATGTATAAAACTCTAGCTCAAATCCCACGATGTCTGCGTCTGAATTTTCTTGAATTGCCAGCGAAATGTGGGAGAGAGGGACAAGATGAAGCCTTGGTTCAATGAGACTCTCAACCCTATTCAATGAAACTCTGAGTGAACTTCCTATAAGCCAGGATGGTGGGTGGCAAGATCCAGTTTCCATCCGAGTGAAGGCCGTCATCTATAAGAACAAGAATGAAATGGGGGACACAGGAATCATATTAAGCTTTCAGTGTTTAGACGAGGATAATCTATGGAGAGCCGAGTGAGGCAGCATGAACTTCTGCAGATGGCTATTATGTGTCTTGGACAACAGTTGCCTTGCGGGTTCCAAAATTTTTCAAGTGATCTCTTGCACTACACCTCTAGAGAACCTGCAAATTAAAAATTAAAATGATCTTGCAAATAATACAATGAGAACCTGCAAATTAAAAATTAAAATGATCTTGCAAATTATATTTTATTATGTTCTTCCTTCTCCACTGAGTGTCTCCTTTTTTGGGCCTTCTTTGTAACACAACTGATTGTCTCCCTTCTCGGGCCTTCTCTGTAGCACAAGCTTTCCGTAATGTATTACAAGTTAGCAATTTTGAGATTTTAGCTTTACTTCTACAAGTCTTTTTAACATGAAGTTTTCTGCCACTAAATTTGAAACAATTCCAATTCTCTACCGTATGTTTCACCACCTATATATGGCTCCACACTCATTATATATATCTCCACACTCATTATATATGTTGAACTTTAGGAAATGAAAAGACAAAAAACCAATCTTGATTCATTCTGTAAGCACACAAATTAAATGTTGACGATCTTCCTTTTTCAGCTTTCCTCAGATAGATAAAATTCCAAGCAACAAGCACTTTAGAAATAATGGAGTTGTTTATAGTGGGCATATAGGAATAGAAAACAGTGCGGAAGCAATTTCTGTGTCCCATATGCGAACTAAGTGATTGCAGTTTTTCCAGTATTGGTTGGAATCCATCATTCCTATATTTCACACACAAAATTAGTGTTCGATACCATAAGATAAATCAAGACCAATACCATCCTCATCATTCTGTGGACGCCTCTGACCCGATAAAATAATTTCAAGTTAATCCAAGATTTTACCCAAACAATAATGAGAATCTAACTCCACCAAAATTATTAAGTGATCTAGCTCATTCCTTCCTTGGAAATAATTTCAAATTAATCCAAGATTCCACGCAAACAGTAATCAGAAGCCCAACTGAACCTAAATTATTAACTGCTTGTCACCTCTACAAAATATCTCAAAAAAAATGTGCTTGGGCCATCTCTGTAGCACAAGCTTTCCTTAATGTATTACAAGTTAGTAATTTTGAGATTTTAGCAGTGTGCCGTCCCATTGGTACGTTTTCCAGTTTCAAAGTCCGGTAATGGTGCTTCAAATTTATTTCAGTGGAGTCTTCCTCGATCGGAGATTCGCGTTCAATGCAAACTGGTTTTCGACAAATCAAATCATAAATTTCATAAATTACTCCAGGGCTTGCATAAGTACATAGCACAACAACTCCATCATATGGAAACGAAAAAAATTCCATCTATGGCATTGGTACTGTCTCCTTAGGTAAGCAAGATTTCTAGTTTTCTTCTTTCCATATTTAGCTACTCATCTTTAATTTCTGTTTCCATTGACTCTGCACCTTGTGCTTGTTCGTCCATTCTGCGTCCTGCGTTTACAGTCTTCCTGGATTAGAGGAAATCAACGCGTCTACAGCAGTCCACTTGTTCCTCCATTCTGCGTCTACAGTCTGCCTGGATTAGAGGAAATCAACGCGTCTACAACAGTCCACAGGGACACTGGTAGTCTGTAGGGACCAGAGTCCACAGGGACGAGAGGAAATATGTGTTGCATGCAAGCTACAGATGGACATGTTGCATGCAAGCTACAGCTGGACGCTGGACACAGTTGGTTGACACAACAACATTTGAAATTAGATAGGATACGATAAAAAAAAAAATCATAAAAATTCATAAGCGTTAAATGTTTATGAATTAATGCCAACTTCAAAGCTAGCATTAATTCATTTCAAACAATGTACACCTTAATGCATGTTATGAATTAATGCTAGCTTCAAAGCTAGCATTAATTCCTTTCAAACAATGTACACCTTAATTCACCATAATACAATTCTCATTTCATAAGTTTCAAATCAAATAGTTCACCAATGTACACCTTGTTTATGAATTAATGCTATCTTCAAAGCTAGCATTAATTCATTTCAAACAATATACACCTTAATGCACCATAATACAATTCTCATTTCATAAGTTTCAAATCAAATAGTTCACCCTGAGACGAAATAAGGCATCAAAACTAAAAACTTAGGTGTAAAAATAAAATATGAATTGGAAAATGGCATAAATCTATTAAAATTTTGGTTAAAATGGTGAGTACGCTGCAATGATTAATACTTTGATTAAAATGGTGAGTACACTGCAATGATGATTAACAGAAATGATTAATAGAAAAATGAAAAAAACGATTACTATAGTACCTCATCCCCAAGGGCATGCACTAATAAAAACAAAATCTATATATTACCAGTTTTTTCAAAGATGGAGAGAACCTTGATGTCAATTTTTGCAGGCCATTATGTTTGTACTGGTTTGTTGGGATCTTCCTTATTCATAGATTAGTTGCAACGATTTGTTTGTTTTACGGTGGTGTGGCAGTCATTAAATCCGTAATTAATCTTTCAAAACCATATGTAATATCAACATATTTCAGCATTGCATTTAAGATCACTATAGTAATAGAAGATCAATATTAAATTTTATATTTATAGAAAAGAGAGTCATCTTTTCATACACTTTGATGTACACATCAACATCAAGACTACACGAAAACCTAATTATTAAAACCAGGAAAATTGTAAACTTAATCATTAAACCTACACATGGTGGTTTTAGGAAATGTGATCACAACTACACGTGGAATGATTATGTATTTTATTGAAATATGAGAAATACCTGGAAGTGGGAGTTTTTACTGCCTCAATGATAACCAAAGGAAGGGATAAAGAAGGGATAAAACACTGGAGCGGTAGCCTCAAATGGGTTTTATGGAAAATAAAAACCTTAACACCTCTTAAGGGACAAAAACACTAGAGCTATAGCTTGGAACAAGTTTTATGGAAAATACAAACCTTAACACATGTTATTTGTAGGTGGACACGCAAAAGTCATGAAGGTAAAGCCACTCAATCAAGTTTATTTTTGAGGCTTTGAGGGGTTGGGAAACCGGGAAACTAAGTAGCACCAAGAGAAAATAGGTGGTCATCCATCCCAACACAAGTCTTCTAGTAGTAAGTGGGCATAAGTATGGGCGGGGAACCGAACATGCACAACAAATATGGTGGGGGAACTGAACAGGCGCAACAAATATGACTAGATAAACCAACCAACATCGTGTGGATTATAATCACAAACAAATTTCTCATAGGTAGGAGTCCCTTGACATCAATTTCCTTCCTTCTATTGGGGAGATTGGTTTTATACATCCTTATCTTCTTCCCACTAGTTGAAGGAGGGAAACATATTATCTATTACCGGAATGGTTTGCTTCTCATATTGATCCAAAAAGAATCCAAAGAAGGCTAAGAAAAAGTCAGAATGCACAGAGGAAACTTAGAACAACTTCAGCAGAAAGAGAAAAGGAAAAAATTCAAAGTTCTCAAAACTCAGTTAAAACGAAATGATCGCGAAGAGCGCATCGAAAGATTTCTAATGGCTTGTCAAATGAAGGTACGGATCAAAAGTTATAAGCGGTAAACGTTCAGGTCAAACTTGGTCAAAAGTCAATAGGTCAAGGTGACACGTGGCACGTCCGTACAACTGAGTTGGCATGGGATGATGTGGCAAGGTCATATAAGTCTAATGGAAGACACGTGGGCAAATTAAGTGATGACAAGTGTCAGTTCTATTGAGCAATTGATATGGTGCGACATGGCCCAGTCATGGGCTACCATGTGACACCCCTCCAGTGGTTGGAAGGTGACAAAATTTATATGACTCCACTATAGTTGAACCCTTGACCTCCTCTAGCCCAAAGGCCTCACATATCTACACTAACCAACATACCACCATGTGTTTCTTGTTAGTAATATGGTGCACATTATATTTAAGTTTAAAGTTTGATGTGGGCACCAAAGCAAAGGGGCTAGGCATTTGGCCCAACCCTTGGTTATCTATGTTGGTCCATGTGACCATGTCCACCACCTACATATGGCTCATTCCAACCGTCTTCCAAACTTAACCACAGGCGGAACCTCTGCTAACTTCCCCACCATTTTAGCAGAGCACGCCAAAACATATGCCAACTATCTGCTAAAAATATAAACACGTCAAACCACCTGCCAATTTTATCAAAGTCCACCAAATTTCCATTATAAATATGTGTATTAAAAAGAGGATTCCACATGATTCGATCCCGAGATTTCTGCTAACCGAAATTCTAAATATGGCTCTGCCTACCAGCGCAGCAAGCGCCCTCATAAATGCTTAATCGCCAGAGTTTTATATAAGAAGGGGGCTCAACCAGTGTATGAGACAGAGAGACAAGAGAGGAGAATCAAGCGTGCTCGTATGGAATTTGTACGGACTGGGGCACACTTTTTGAGATTTCTTAGTCATTNATGGCTCTGCCTACCAGCGCAGCAAGCGCCCTCATAAATGCTTAATCGCCAGATTTTTATATAAGAAGGGGGCTCAACCAGTGTATGAGACAGAGAGACAAGAGAGGAGAATCAAGCGTGCTCGTATGGAATTTGTACGGACTGGGGCACACTTTTTGAGATTTCTTAGTCATTTATTGTAGGAGCAGTGACATGAAAACCGAGTCAAGGGTGTCTCTTGGGCCAAAAGTGTCTGACTCGGATCGAGGCATGGAGACAGTAGTAAAACAATGCCAAAAATGCAGTGGTGGTGCTAGTTTTCTAATATGATCAAAGCTTATGTAGATTAACTCCAAAATGAGGTATACTTATGTATTTTTCCCAATTCTTTTGTGAAGTTAATAAAAATACCTACCCATTTGAGAGCAGGACCCAGAGATGTAGTCCATCAGGGACGAACTCCGTTATCAAGTTCTTTTTTTTCATATTGCATTATTATGTCTCTTTCTCATTGATCATTTCTTTCTTTATGGTGTACTTTAATTTATGCTCATTTAATATAATTATTTAATAAGTCACCTGACGAAAGATCCCGTATCATGTTGGTATCAGAGAAGTCGTCTTTGACTTGAATTGTTGAGTATGAATTCTTACTAGGGCCAAGCAAAAGCAGGGTGAAGGAACTCTTAAGATGTTCAGTCTCGAAGTTGGTCGTGCATCCTGAAGGAAGAAGATGGCATAAGAGGACAAGCGTGATGAGCAGGAGAAAAAATTTCACATGGTGTTTTATCGAATGTTAGAAATGGTCGAATGAATGTATGGAGATTACGAGAAGAGGATGAAGGAGAAAGGGAAGAAAAGGGAAGCACCACTAGATGATGATGCTTTGGTAAATCAAGGGGCTGGAGGAGATCCTCCTGAGCCTCCATCTTCGCCTTCAAGTTCTAGTTATTCTTCCTTTGAACATTCTCATCACTCTCAACATTCTAACCGTAAAGCCTCTTTTAAGAAACCATTATTAAAGATTGACATAAAGTTTTCCTTACCTATGTTTAATGGAGATGTTAATCCTAAAAAACTAGAAAATTGGATCCGACAGGTTGAAGTATATTTATGTGTTCAACATATTGATAAAGAGGAAGTTAAAGTGAAATTGCCTTCTCTTTTGTTGGAAGGCACCACTCTCGTATGGTGGGAGAAAAATCTACAGGACAAAAGTAAGTGTGGTAATCTTCTTTCCTCATAGTCGAAATTTAAAACAGAGATAAGGAAGCAGTTCTATCCATTAAGGTATTTACATAAAGCAATGATGGAATGACAAACTTTGAGGCAGAGTAAAGGTCAAACTGTACAAAGTTTCACAGAAGAATTTAGGAAGAAAGCTCTCACATTGAGCATTCCTTTGTATTCTTCTGAAACTTTAATGAAGTATATCGGCACACTTCACAATTATATTCATCATACTTTTCTCTTGTTTAACCCCACTAGTCTTGACGAAGTTTGTGTGCAAACCACTCACCTTGAGAACAGGGGGAAACATGTTCAAGAATATCCCATGAAGAAACCTTCCAATTTCCCACAAAATACTTTCAAGAAGTTCAAAAGGAAGGACAAGAATACTGCTACAGTAGCAAGAGAAGAAGGAAAACCATCTTCCACTCATTGCAAGAAGAGAGTTCACGATGAAGAACACTGTTGGAAACTACATCCAGAAAAGAAACCGAAATAGTTCGGTGGAAAGGGAAAGACGAAGACCGTTGCTACAGTGCATCAAGATTTTGGTTCTGAATCATGAGATGAAGGAAAGATCATAGTGGTTGGAGTAAAAGGTAAATATTCTCTTCATGCTAGTTCAAGTTCCAATGATGAATCTCATATTGATGAATGAAAGAGGAATGAGTTATTTCATATACGAGTTGTATCTAAACATACTAAGATAGATACATTATTTGATCCAGGTTCACAAGTAAACTTAATGTATGAAGAACTTTTCAAGAATATGGGTCTTGTAACGAATCCACATCCAAAGCCTTATCCTCTTGGTTGGGTATGTGATAAAGAAAAACTTAATGTTACCAAACAATGTAGTGTCATATTTTCTATTGCTTCCAAGTTGATTGATGAAGTGGATTTGGATGTTGTACCACTTGACATATGTGGCATGGTGCTAGGGAGTTCTTATCTTTATGATAGACAAGCAATACTCTTTTTTCATGAGAAAAAATACCACCTAACTAAAGGGGGAGTGGAATATATTGTTAGAGCTCACATCATGAGGGTAAATACGACACTTGTTAGCACAGGGAAAATGAAAAGACTCATAACCACTAATAAGAGATATGTGCCGATGGTCGTCAAAGAGAAAGACGTCGATACATCTGATGCTTTCCAAGGGTGTGATCCATCTCATAAAATAGAATTAATTGATATTGTTTCTAATATGATTATATTTTTTAGGAATGAGATGGATTACCTCTTAAGAGGGAAATCCAACATGAGATACATCTTCAGCAGGATTCTCCTCTTCCTAATGTGGGCATGTACAAGATGTCAGTTGTGGAGATGATAGAGATCAAGAAGTAGGTACAGGACTTATTGGATCAAGGGGTCATCAGGACCAGCTCCTATCCTTGTGGTTCTTCGATCGTGATGGTGCCAAAGAAAGATGGTGTATGGTGAATGTGTGTCGATTAATAGGATTTGAATAAAATCATGGTGAACAATCGATACCCTCTTCCTCGTATAGATGATTTACTTGATTAGTTAAAGAATGTTGTTTATTTCACTAAGTTGGATTTCATAGTGGATATCATCAAATCAGGGTCACAAAACAAGATGCATGGAAGACTACCTTTAAAACCAAACAATGATTGTTTGAGTGGTTAGTTATTCTGTTTGGGCTTTGCAATGCTCCGACAACTTTCATGTGTGTGATGAATGATGTATTCATGCCTTTCCTGGATGAATTTGTGATTGTATATTTAGACGACATTCTTGTATTTAGCGAGACTTGGGATGAACATGTAAGGCATGTAAAGAAAGTATTGGATACTTTGCAAAAGGAAAAGTTGTATGTGAAAATGTCGGAATATGAATTTGGCAAGACTGCACTTGTATACTTAGGTCATATCATGGGAGGAGGACAATTGAAGATTGATCCTTCCAAAATTGATGTAATTGTGAATTGGCCTGAGCCAAAAAGTGTGACTGAGATCCTAAGCTTCTTGGGTGCAGTCCAGTATTGGATAGTATTCATACCCAACTTCTCCTTTATCGTAGCTCCTTTTCATGCCTTAACCAATGTGAAGAACACTTTTCAGTGGGAAGGAAAGAAACAAAAATATTTCGACATTTTGAAGGACAAGATCAGTACCGCACCGGTATTAGAACTGCCAAATCTTCAATAGTCATTCGAGATCGAGACAGATGCCAGTGGATATGCCATGGGTGAAGTATTGGTGCAATATCCTAAGCCTATTTGTTACCACTCTAATACTTTTAACCAAGTTGTTGTTAACTGTCCTACTTATGATAAAGAGTTGTATGCATTAGTACAAAGTGTAAAGAAATGGAAGCACTACTTGTTAGGGAAGGAAACATACAAATCACTATCCCTTATAGTATCTTCAAGCACAGACCAAACTGCAACAATCTCGACACTACAGATGGATGGGGTTTCTACAACAATTTCATTTGGTAATTAAGTACAAGAAGGTTACAAGTGACAAGGTAGCCGATATGTTTTCTAGACCTCCTATTGTTGCTTCTATTATTTTGAATAATACTTCTTTATCTCATGATAGCTATGTAGAACAGTATGCCATCAATGAATATTTTAAATAAGTATATGAGAAGCTAACCCATGGTGCACAGGCAAATAACTATTGTCTGCAGTGAAAATTACTCTATCATCTTGGGAAGCTATGTATTCCTACAAGTGAACGAGTCCATGTAATACGAGAAGCTCACATTTCACTTGTGTCTAAGCATTTTGGGGTAGGAAAAACTATGCCTCATTTGCAGAGGTTTTGTTATTGGCCTCAAATGAAAGCAATTGTAACTAAATATGTAAAGGGGTGTGTGATGTGTTCTATTTGTAAGCCCACTAATAGAAAATTGGGGCTATACTGACCACTTCTCGTTCCATCCCATCCATGAGAAAGAATTTTCATGGATTTTGTAGGGGGTTTACCAATGACCAAAGGGGGTCATGATTATTTGTATGTTGTAGTGGATAGGTTCATCAAGATGTGTATCTTAATTCCATGTAAAAAAAAGATCATTGTTGAGAAGACTGTTAATCTCTTCTTTCAGTATGTTTGAGTTCACTTTGGGTTACCCATGTCCATTGTCTCAAATCGAGATATTTGATTCCTTGGGGATTTTTGGACTAGCTTGTGGAGAATGATGGACATGAAATTGATGAGGAGCACTACTTTTCATCCATAGACCGACAGACAGATAGAGGTGGTAAACAAAACAGTTGTACTTTTGCTTCGAGGCTACTGCAAAAAGCATCCTAAGTTATGGGATGAACATATACCCTCTGTACAACATGCTTATAACCGAGATTTACATTCATCCAATAAGATTTCACCTTTTGAGACGTGTTTTGGGTACCTACAAAAGGTTCCTTTGGACTTGATGTATGGGAAAGATGTCGATGTGAATGAAGAATGAACAGAGGATGGAGCCTGCATGTTCATCCAGAGGATTCAATAGATACACCAGGTAATCAAGGAACAATTGGAGAAGAGTCAAGCATAGTATAAAGCTTGACATGACAAGCACAGTGTTGATCATCAATTACAGGTTGGAGACCGAGTATGGCTTCACATCAACAAGGAACGATTGAAGGGTGAAGGAAATAAACTCAAGCCCATTCGATATGGACCCGTCACTATTTTGGAGAAAAGCGTCACTATTGCTTTTCGTTTATATCTTCCACCTTATATGCAGATTTACTCAGTTGTGAACGTAGAGAACTTGAAACTTTTTTAGCCTCCCATGATCATGGATCAGGAAGAGGAAATATCAATACCTTCAGTTGATGACTTTGTACTTGAGTACTTGGATGATTTACAGGAAAATACCATCATGGACACAAGGGCGAGGACTTCACGTAGGGGTGATGTTGATTATCTTCGAGTAGGCTTAAAGGGAACACATCCAAGCAAGACAAAGTGGATTGAGAAGGAAAAACTAAGGGGACTCTTCCCTCACTTACCAGTTAATTGATGAAATCTTTTGGTGGTCAAAAAATCTCTCAGTGGGAAGGCGTGATCCAAAAAGGAACTAGAGAAGGCTAAGAAAAACTCAGAATGCACATAGGCAACTCAGAACACTCAAAATGGCTTCAGGAGATAGAGAAAGGGAAATATTCAAAGTTTCCAAAACTCAGTTAAAACAACATGATTGTGAAGAGCGTGTCACAATATTTCTAATGGTGCAAACGGTTCGTCAAACGGAGTTACGAATCAAAAGTTATAAGCGGTCAAAGTTTTGGTCAAACTTGGTCAAAAGTCAAAAGGTCAAGGTGACACATGGCACCACTACAAGGGTGACATGTGGCACGTCCATACAACTGAGATGGCATGGGATGATGTGGAAAGGTTGTACAAGTCTGATGGTAGACACATGGGCGAATTAAGTGATGTCAAGTGTCAATTTTATTGAGAAAATGATATGGTGCCATGTGGCCCATTCATGGGATGCCACATGGCACCCCTCTAGTGGTTGGAAGGTAAAAAAAATTATATGAATCCACCAGAGTCGAACCCTTGACCTTCTCTAGCCAAAGGCCTCACATCTCCGTGCTAACCAACATGCCACCGTGTGTTTCTTGTTAGTACTATGGTGCACATTATATTTAAGTTTAAAGTTTGATGTGGGCGCCAAAGGAAAGGGGCTCAGCCTTCAGCCCAGCCCCTGGTTATATGTGTTGGTCCATGCGACCATGTCCACCACCGACGAAACCTCTGCTAACTTCCCCACCATTTTAGCAGAGTGCGCCAAAACATATTGACGCAGATGTGCCAACCAGGGCATGCCTGCTATCACCAGGACCTTCCTTTCCTTAGGCCCGAAGAGCTAAATTGCTTCTTCAAATCCATTATCGGGACTTTCTGCACCCACGGGATGCTTCTTCGACGATTTCCCTTTGCCTTATCGGGAAATTGGAACTCGCTGATTGCGAGTCCTGCACTCGGGTCTCACAATTCCCGAAACCCGATGAAATATCCACTTCACGCCTTCCTTTCTTCCGTCGGGAATTATCCTGTCGAGAAATCAACCTTTGGGAGGTAGTGAATTACTCACCTCAAGGATTCCCAACCCCCGATCCGCGATGGCACTTTGCTTTGCTCCTTAGCCCCCCTGGCTAACTCCTTTCGCATGTGATCTGTCAATCCACAAGACCACGGTCCTTTCCACTATCGAAAATTCATACTTCGCGGAATTGAAATGCGTAGAAATTACACCTTTCGGATCTCCAATCCTCCGATTTTCGATGCCACGTGTCCTTGGCTCTGACGCCTGTGGCCCACACACTAATCAGACGGGTTCCAAGATATCGTCGTTCGCGACCTCGCAAACTTTGACGCAAATCTTTGCGGCTCCAACTCGCAAACCCCCGAGTTCACGATATGCTGATGCCACCTGTCGTCGCCTCCCTACAAGGGCTGACCTCCCGACACCTGTCCTCCACCGAAATGGTGTGACTATGGGACCATCGTGGTTCGCGAAATCGCGATTTCTCCTGTGGTGATTCCGTTGTATGTGAGAACCCTGAAACGCCGAACCCCAACTCTCCGGAATCTCGTGACACGTATCCCTGCTGTGATCAACGGCTCTGATCCTCTCGTGAAATCGCTAATCGCGATTTCAATGTGCACAAGACTCTTGTCTCCGTAAACCTCGATTCTCCAATGAGCCTAATCCTGATGAGCCATTGGCTCCTTCTCTTCTCATTCAGGCTTAAACCTGGTGCAACTCTCTTGAGATATAATAGTTGATGGGACTTCACTTCGTTCTTCTGTGAATCCTGACCATCGATCCTCCTTCTTGAAGATTTCTTGAAAAGGCTAAGTGTCTCTTTTCAAGACTTGTTCTCCAAGCCTGCGCCTGCAAACTCTGCTTGACCCTTCCTCAATCAAACCTCTTTTGTTCTCTTTCAATGATATTACGAAGGTGCTATACCTCTTGAGCTTTTCCACTCTGATTCTTTCAGAGGAATTTTGCGCGCACTCCTTGTGCTTAGTCCTTCAACAACTCTCCAAGTGTTGAATCCTTCCGACTCTGTGCACTTCCTACAGCAGCAGTCTTCAACCTCCTTTGCTCAGATTCACAACTGAGACTTCTTCTTYGGCCTGYGCACTCCTTGCACRGCTTCAACAACCCAAATCAACTTCTGGGTGAATGAGAACAAAAGTTCTACTACTAAGCCTTCATCAACGCACTCCTTGCGGATGAATTCAACTGCACACCTTGCAAGAATCTCCTGGCTCAGATAGAGAAACAATTRAAACTCCTTCTTTCTTTCAGACTTCAGTTGAAACATGAAATCTTATGCACAACATATACAAGAAAATGCATAACAGAAAACAAACATTCCTGAGCATATCAACAATACACAGAGAAAAGACACATAACCATGGATTTGAATCAAAGTTTCCTTCTATTAATTCAATATCTGTACATGGATGTTCTCTACAYAGTTCTCTGCTTGCTCGGCTCTTCTCTTGAATGCTTGATTGCTAATGTTACAATGATACAATGAGGGTGTCTATATCCGTTTTCCCTCTCGAACTCTAAACTATCAAATCTACAATTAAAATCTACCTACCAGCATTAACTAAAGTAAATGCCTCCTATCTACTTCAGACAAGAGCGTATGGCTCAAGATCTGATACAATATACAAAAGAAGCTTCCCATAAATGCATCATTTATACATTGGCGCATCATCTTGAATGCAAATTCAAAAAGGTTTCGGATGGACTTGTCTAGTTGTTCATTGTCTTCCATGCTGACTCGCTTGTCATGGGCGATGCTCCTTGGTGAGTTGGCGATGCTCCTGCATCATACTCCTCGGCTTGAAAACTTTCATGGGCTCTTGTCCATGAGCTCCTGCACGGTCTGTCCATGCTTTTGAATCTCCGCTTCGCTTTCCCAGCTGGCATCTTCCACCGGATGGCCCTTCCATTTGACCAGATACTCAAAGTACTGCTTCCGCCTGGTCTTTTTGCTCACCCTTTTATCAAGTATACGCTCCATCTGTGGCTTCTTTGCAATCGACATTTTCTTCTGCCACTGGATTTCTGGTTGTTCATCACTTCCAGCTCCTGCTTCCTCAGCCTTATAGGGATATAAGTCTGAGACATTGAATGTCGGAGATATTCCTATCTCATTCGGCAACTCAATATCATAAGCATTTTTTCCTAATTTCTTTAGGACTCTGCATGGCCCAATTTTCTTCATTTTTAGCTTGTTGTATGTTCCTCTCGGGAACATTTCCTTCCTCAGGTGTGCCAGTACTAGATCACCAACTTTGAACTGAAGTTGTCTCCGATGTTGATCTGCTCTGCACTTATATTCCTGGTTTGATTCCAGTAATCGCTGCTTCACCCTGCTGTGAAGTTCTTCCATCGCCTCTGCGAATTCTTCAGCGCTCGCGCTCTTAGTTATTATCTACTCTGAATCTCTCAGTTCAGATACTCCTCTTGGTTGCCTGCCATATACAATCTCAAATGGAATTTTTCCTGTGCTCCTGTTCACTGAGTCGTTGTATGCAAACTCTGCTTGTGGCAACACATTGTCCCAACTGTTGTGGTGCTTTGTCACCAAGCTTCTTAGCAAGTCTCCTAGACTTCTATTAACCACCTCTGTTTGCCCATCCTTCTGAGGATGATAGGCAGAACTAAACATCAAGTTAGTCCCCATCTTCTTCCAGAGTGTGCTCCAGACATGTCTAATGAATTTCGTATCCCTGTCCGATACTATGCTTCTGGGTAAACCATGAAGTCTAATGATCTCTTTGAAGAACAAATTTGCGAAATGAGTCGCATCGCTGGTCTTCTGGCATGGAATAAAATGTGCCATTTTAGAAAACCTGTCAACCACCAAAAATATCGAATCATGTCCTCTTTGCGTCCTCGGTAATCCCAATACAAAATCCATGCTGATTTCATCCCACGGCCTCTCGGGTATGGGTAATGGTTGATAGAATCCCGCATTCTACTTCTGGCCCTTTGAATGCTGACAAATTCTACATCTGTCAACAAACTTCTTGACTTCCGACCGCGTCCCTGGCCAAAATTATGGTTCACTCAGCTTTGCAAATGTCTTATCGTGGCCAAAATGCCCTACCAATCCCCCACTGTGCTTCTCTTTTAGCAAATTCTCCCTCATGGAGCAATTTGGAATACACAGCTGATTGCCTCTGAACAACAATCCATTTTGAATCATGTAATCTATCCATGGGCTTCTATCTCTGAGAACTGGATTCTCAGCTGCTTCATATGCCTCTGCAAAATCTGCATCACCTGCATACATGTCCTTAAGATTTTCAAAACCCAATGTTTTGACTCGGAACTCCTGCAGCAACAAACAGTTCCTGCTCAAAGCATCAGCCACTTTGTTAGCAGTACCTGAAATCTGTTTAATTACAAATGTAAAATTCTGCATATACTCTACCCATTTAGCATGTTTCTGATTCAACTTCTCTTGTTGAGTCACAAACTATAATGTAGGATTATCACTATACAGGACAAATTCTTTCGGAATCAAATAATGCCTCCACTTCTTCAGCGCCTGTATGATAGCATAAAATTCCTTATCATACGTGGAGTATTTTACTTTTGCCTCATCCAACTTCTCGCTGAAATATGTAATTGGTCTGTCCTCCTAACTCAAGACCACTCCTATGGAAAAGCCACTTGCATCACATTTTACCTCGAACACTTTAGTAAAATCTGGCAACACCAAAACCGGTTGTTCTGTGATCTTTCGCTTCAACAGATTGAAGCTCTTCTCTGCCTCCTCAGTCCAATGAAAAGATTTATGTCTTTTCTTGACTGTATCCATCATCAACACGTTAATTCCACTGAAATTCCTGATGAATTTTCGGTAGAAACTAGCCAGTCCATGAAAACTTCTCACCTCGAAAATATTTCTCGGTGATGGCCAATTCTTAATCACTTCCACCTTGCTTGGATCCATCTTTAATTCAATCACCGATATAACAAAACCCAAGTAAATGAGCTCTGTCTTCATAAATGAAGATTTCCTCATGTTGATCAATAGCTTCTCCTACTGTAGCTTCCTCATCACAATGGCCAAATGTTTCAGATGTTCATCCTTTGTCTTACTGAAGATCAGTATGTCATCCAGATATACGACGACAAATTTTCTAATGAATTCCCTCAGGACTTCATTCATCAGTCTCATAAAAGTACTGGGTGCATTTGTCAAACCAAACGGCATGACTAGCCATTCATACAACCCTTCGTTTGTCTTGAAGGCTATCTTCCATTCATCGCCTTCCCTCATGCGAATCTGATGATATCCACTTTTCAAATCTATCTTTGAAAAATAATTTGCCCCACTCAGGCAATCCATCAGATCATCCATTCTCGGCAATGGGAATTTGTACCTGATGGTTATTTTGTTGATGGCTCTCGAATCAGTGCACATTCTCCAACCTCCATCTTTCTTTGGACTCAATACCGTTGGAACGACACACAGACTTAAACTTTCCCTGACCAGTCCTTTATCCAATAGTTCCTGCACCTGCCTCTTAACTTCTTCATTCTCCTGCGGCGTCAACCTGTACGCAGCTTTGTTCAGCAAACTGTCTCCTAGTATGAGGTCTATATGATGACTCACACTCCTCATCGGTGGCAACGAATGAGGTAATTCATTTACCACAATGTCAGCGAACTCTTCCAGCAGTTCCTGAATTTCTTGCTGCAAATCATCCACTCTTGTGTTTGTCAAAACAACTCTTGATTTCCTGACCACAAAGAATTGTGGATCTTCCTTCTTCTTTACTTCCGCCAGAAGTTCCTTCCCACTCATGAGAAGTACAATATTTCTCGTTTCTATTTTTACTTCTTTTTCTTTGATTGGAAGTAACATATGTTTTCTCCCATTCTTCTCCAAAGTGTATGTATTTATTTTCCCATCATGAACTACGTTCCTGTCATATTTCCATGGTCTGCCTAGCAATAAATGACATACATCCATAGGAATAACATCACAGAGAATTTTATCATTGTATCCTCCTATCTTGATGTCAACTAAGCATTGTTTGGTGACACTTACCTGATGTCCCTTCTGTAGCCATGATACTCTGTATGGACTCGGATGATTAGTCATCTCCAACTCCAGTTTCTCCACCATCTCGGTTGAAAAGAGATTGTCGGTGCTTACGCTATCCACGATAACCTTTCACTTCCTGTCTTTGGTCTTGCATGCAGTTCTGAACAGTCTATTTCTCTGAGTTGTATCCTCCACCTCCTTCTCGGGTGTTAAAAGAACCTTACGCATCATCAGCGACCTTCCGTCTTCTGCGTCTTCTGCCTCAACATTTCGCCTTTATGCCTCAGCGATGTGAGCTTCTCCTCCATCCTTTTTCCTATCTGGACAGTCCACTGCCTTGTGTCCATTTTTTCCACACGTGAAGCATGTGATAACTCCACCTCGACTTCTTCCTCTACCTTGGGTACGACGAAAAGTATTTGCGTCAGCATAATCTCCCTTCTGCTCATTATGCTGCCCTCTCTGTTCAACATGTGGTTGTCCTCGCTGTGAACTTCCACCTCTTTCTATTCTGGTCTGAGGATTTTTCCAGTTATCCTTAGATTTATGGAACCTATCTTGGGCAACTGACTTACCTTTTGATTGGCTCCTACCTCGGCCTCACTGTGCTNGTGTCCATTTTTTCCACACGTGAAGCATGTGATAACTCCACCTCGACTTCTTCCTCTACCTTGGGTACGACGAAAATTATTTGCGTCAGCATAATCTCCCTTCTGCTCATTATGCTGCCCTCTCTGTTCAACATGTGGTTGTCCTCGCTGTGAACTTCCACCTCTTTCTATTCTGGTCTGAGGATTTTTCCAGTTATCCTTAGATTTCTGGAACCTATCTTGGGCAACTGACTTACCTTTTGATTGGCTCCTACCTCGGCCTCACTGTGCTGGCTTACGGCTTAGCTTTTCCTCATCTTTCAACGCCATATGATATGCATCCTCCACCGTTCTGATGGTCGTCATACTCATCTCATCCTGGATATCGTATCTTAAGCCATTCATATACCTGGAAACTTTTTCATCATCACTCTCCCGATGACCTGCTCTGATATTGAGCTTGTAAAATTCTTCAGTATACTCCTTTATTGTCATCAGCTTTTGTCTCAGGTTCTGCATCCTCCTGAATAGTGTGATTTGATAATCCCTTGGGATGAACTTTGCCTTCATCTTTGCAATCATTCGATCCCAGCTTTTGATCTTTTGCTTGCCCTTGGAACGCCTATCTGCTTGAAGCTCATCCCACCATAATGTTGCATGTCCTTTCAATTTTGTGACAGCATGCCTGACCTTTCTATCCTCTTCGATATCCTCATAATCGACGTAGGTGTCAAGAGTTCTGATCCAATATAGAAGTTCTTCTGCATCCAGGCTTCCTTCATAAGTTGGAATGTCCATCTTTGTCTTTGAACTCATCCGGGTGATAGCTTTTATCAACTGCTCAGTTGATGCATCTTCGGCTACAACTTTCTCCTCGCGTTCAGCTTCTATTTCGTTGTCGGAGTCACTAAGATCTCCAGCACTGACTGTGCGTCTCTGCGCTGCTTCCATATCCTCGAGTCTCGCTCTAAGATCTCTCATCGGTCTCTCCATTTATGGATTTCTTGCCGGTCTGCCTCTTCTTCGCACCTCCCTATCTTCTGGGTCGGGTGATTGTCTTTCTCTCCTGGGTGGCATGGTGAAATTTTCCTTTCTCCTCTGATACCACATTGACGTGTATCAAAGTGCTTCTTCTCTTCTTCTCTCCCCTTCCCTGAAATATACAGACAAGATATCCGCTCTGATACCACTTGACACAGACGCGCCAACCAGGGCACGCCTGCTGTCACCAGGACCTTCCTTTCCTTAGGCCCGAAGAGCTAAATTGCTTCTTCAAATCCCTTATCGGGACTTTCTGCACCCACAGGATGCTTCTCCAATGATTTCACTTTGCCTTATCGAGAAATCGGAACTCACTGATTGTGAGTCCTACACTCGGGTCTCACAATTCCCGAAACCCGATGACATATCCACTTCACGCCTTCCTTTCTTCCGTCGGGAATTATCCTGTCGAGAAATCGGCCTTTGCGAGGTAGTGAATTACTCACCTCAAGGATTCCCGACCCCTGATCTACGATGGCACTTCGCTTCGCTCCTTAGCCCCCCTGGCTAACTCCTTTCGCATGTGATCTGTCAATCCACAAGACCACGGTCCTTTCCACTATCAGAAATTCGGACTTCGCAGAATTGAAATGCGTAGAAATTACGCCTTTGGGATCTTCGATCCTTCGATTTTCGATGCCACGTGTCCTCGGCTCTGACGCCTGTGGCCCACACACTAATCAGACGGGTGCCAAGATATCGTCGTTCGCGACCTCGCAAACTTTGACGCAAATCTTTGCGGATCCAACTTGCGAACCCTCGAGTTCACGATATGCCAATGCCACCTGTCGTCGCCTCCCTACAAGGGCTGACCTCCCGACACCTATCCTCCACCGAAATGGTGTGACTGTGGGACCGTCGCGGTTCGCAAAATCGCGATTTATCATATGGCGATTCCGTTATATGTGAGAACCCAAAACGCCGAACCCCGACTCTCCGGAATCTCGCGACACGTATCCTTGCGGTGATCAATGGCTCTAATCCTCTCGGGAAATCGCTAATCGCGATTTCAATGTGCACAAGACTCTTGTCTCCGTAAACCCCAATT
>JASDQU010240448.1:21329-37241 GCA_032191745.1 Picea mariana | reverse complement strand
ACTAGGGCATTCTTTTTGAGATTTCTCAGTTGTTAATTGCAGGAGCAGTGGCATGAAAATTGAGGGAGGGGTGTCTCTTGGGCCAAAAATTGTTAGACTCAGATTGAGCATGGAGACAGTCATTGTTAGGTAAAATGGTGCCACAAATGCAATGGTGGTGTTATTTTTCTGATCCGAGAAAAGATTTTATAGCTTAACTCCAGAATGAGGTACACTTATGTATTTTGCCCAATTCTTTTGTGGAGTTAATAAAAAGACCTACCCATTTGAGAGCAGGACCCAGAGACATAGTCCACCAGGGATGAACTCCGTTATCAAGTTCTCTGTGTTCATATTGCATGATTATGTCTCTTTCCTTTTGAGCTTTTCCTTCTTTATGGTGTACTTTAGTTTATGCTCATTTAATACAATTCTTTAATAAGTCACCTGACGAAAGATCTCGGATCACATATATTCATCTAGTAAGTCCCTTCAACAAAATAGATAGGTGGCCTAACAAATAGGAAATATAAGATTGACCAAGGATTATATAAGTTATCAATGTGATAATTCAATTATGTTCTCATGGAGATTGTTCATTGGGGCTTGACCCAATATATAGATGGATGATTCAGAGTGAACTCAAGAACGGGTTGTTTGTTCAGTAGAAATATTGTTTGGGCCTTCCACAGAAGATCAATTTCCCAAAGGTATTATGAACTAACATATGAAATAAAGTCTTTAATGGAATATATCATAAAGAAATTTAGTGCAAATATTATCTAAATAATATTTATTAAACTTTTGAGACAATCAAGAGAGTCCATCATTGTAAATAAAATTTAACAAGTGTCTCGCATGAAGATATCCTCTCCCAAAATATTTGTTGTTTACAATTATCCCTAAGAAACTTCYTGAAGCAAGCAAGTTGAGCTAAGTTATCCCCAAGAAACTTYCTGAAGTGAGCAAGATGAGCTAGGTTGGAGTGAGCCATGAGGCAATGGAATTGATGAGAATCCTTGTGTTATCTCAGTGGAGAGAACTACATAGGTAATTAAATGAGGGATGGGTAGGACTTCTCTCTAGATCATGTTAGAACTTCTCTTTCCAAACAAAATCATGAGGGGGTGAGGTTCAAGCATGACCACTGAGTGTGTTTGGTGTGAAATCCTCTTAGAATAAGGAGAAGAAAGGAGTGGATTCATCACTCAGCTCATATAAGGAAGAACCAAGTGAGCACAATGAACTATGGAACCATGCACCATGGGCGCAAGCAACGATCTAGCTCAAACGAGATGTGAGAAGTGGGAGGACTCAGTCATTGTTGCAACCTCTATTGCTAGTTGTTTAAGGGTCAATAAGATCTTTCACTAAATGTATTAAAGCACTCAAGAAATGGAAGTATTCCCCCAAAGGAAGGGACTTCCAAGATATTGTAGTTGTGTCCTTGCTCAATTGGGGTAATGTCCATATGTGTGCAACAACAAAGAATATAGCCCATAAAAAGAAAAATCCTCAAGGAAGAAATCATATCAGAGATGCAATATGCCTTTTGGGGGGCTTAGGGAGAGTATGGATTTGATACTATTTTACTTCAAGAAATGAAGGGAAAGTGAGGTAAGTATTATATTACAAAAAATTACAAGAAATTTGTTGTAAATTGAAGGAAAATTATTTTTTTCTCACCAACTATTTTAATGATTCTTTCCTTCAAAGAGATTGTATTCCAAATTTCTTGCACAACTGAAAGCACCTAGCTTCAAATCTTTCTTGAAGCTCACTTTTCTCTTTTCTATCTTGCAGGTAGCAGGTATGCTCTTTGCAATTTTGTAGGTAGAATTAGATGACCTTTTCAATCTGGCAAGTAGAATTAAAGGACCATTTTAGGGGAGAATAAGGAGTTGCAAATAAGGAATCCACTGATTAGAATGTATTTCTATCTTGCATGCAAAATTAGAGGACCTGTTGGGGCTACTTTCAGGGCACATAAAGGGGGAGAGGAAGGAGCAACAAATACACAGAGGGGGAGAGGAAGGAGAAACAAATATATAAGGAGATGAAGGAGCAACAAAGATATAAGTAGGGGAGTATGACACTTTGCACACTTATGGATGGAAAAGTGTAGGGAGTATGTGTCAATGGGATTGAGGGTAACATTGTTGGTTGTTGGGTAAATTGTATGAGTTCATGAAAACTTTGGGGAATATTGGGAAAAGGCTATCACATTTAATGTCAAGAAGTAATGCTATACTTAGTTCTGGCATTACTTGACTTTGGAAAAACTACTCATCAAATATGGTCTTTAAGCTTCTTTTAAGATAAGATATTGTTCGACTATGCCTTGGGAAGAGGCCAAAAACAATCTCCAATTTAAAACTTAGGTTAAATTGTATGAGTTTTCAAGTTAATTGTACGATTTATCCAAAACTTTAGGTTAAAACAATCAATTGTCATTGGTTTTCGTGCAAAACCAATAAAATGGACAAAAATTGACTACTATAGTCCCTCCATCCTGAAGGGAAGGGGCAATAAGAGGATGTTTGTTAGATTTATCTTTTTTATTTGTTTGGAACACTTGCAAGTATTTTTTATTCATTTGGATTACTTGCAAGTATTTGATTATATGATGATAGGTTTAATGTGGATACTAGCTCAATAAGAGGATGTTTGTTAGACTTGTCATATTTATTTGTTTAGAACACTTGCAAGTATTTTTTATTTGTTTGGATTACTTGCAAGTATTTGGTTGTACATTTTTTTTAATCTTTTATCATTGTTGAATTTACTTAAATAATTTTATTCTTTAAAAAGATGGTTTTTTCGCGTATCAAAAGTGAAACTTCATACTCTCCTCCATAATCTACAACTTCATATTTTGCAAATGCATGTACTCTACTCCATAAACACCATAATATGCAACTTCCTACTCTAGTCCTTTCTCAACTTGTTTCTTGTTCGAGTGACGAAGCTATAAATTCCACCACCTTATGAGTTTTTACTGGTTGTGATATTCATGTCTTGTATCATTTATCTATGCATATTAATAACCAAAATATAAGGAGACATTTCTATGGAAAATTATTGTTTTGTGTAGTGCAATTAATATCGAAGTCCTTGACATTGTAGCTCTTTCATTTGACATTGTAGCTCTTTCATTGTCATGACCAATGATCAAATTTGAAGGGCTACTCTTCCTTTCAAGTTTAAAGGTATATATGCATTCAATCATTCCATGATGAAAAGTTGAAAAATTAGTTGTATTTCAATTGACAAGAGTAAACTAGGTGTACACTTCACAAAAAAAATTCTAAATAAAATATTGTCCTTCCAATTATTTAAAATGTTATTTAAATATAATGAAAAACCTGTAGATAAGTTGAAATTTCAATAAAAAGTAATACTAATCATACTTTGTAATTTCAAATATAACCTTTTCATGAGTTATATATACATTATTAATAAAAAAAACCCATAAATATTGAGCCAAGTTTTGTTTGGAGAAATTTTAAAGTTTAAGAAATGACAATAGCTTTAAACACAATCACAAAATCAAACATTTTTGTGAACACCCTATAAGAGAGGATGTAATCTATGTGTCCATATGATGCATGAGAACTACATCGTGTATTCATTGTTTGAGCATACCCCAATATTTCTTAACCACATGATTCATTTTCACTCTAGATCTCATGAGAAGATAAATTGTAGTAGTTTTTTATACCTTTGTTAAACAGTGATAATTGTATCAAAATACTATAAAATCAATGAAGAGACCCTACTTGCATTATAGGCCTCTATGAACATGAAAATCTAGCATGATTGCGTCCATTATTTATTAGTTAGTTTAAGATGATTATGATTTAGAGATTCCCAATATCGTTAGAAACACAAAACTAAAGGAAATTAATGATATTTTTATTAATGATATTGATTGTTCACTTTATCTCTGCATCCATGTGAAAATGCATGAACGAGTGAGATGTTAAGCTATAATCCATAATGCATAAGTTTGATGATAATAAAAAATATGTTATCTTCTCACTAACTTTATTAAGAATCCCACCCATTATCAAAAATGTTGTTCCAAGCATTAATGCTACAAAACGAGAATGATCATTTTGGAGAACAAAGGAGTGGGTATTTGATGATTCTATAAATTGAATGAACCTAATCAAAATTTTGATTGTAGTAATCCCAATTTTAGGTTTTGTGATGTTGTCCACGTTCATTTTGCAAAATTTCATATCTAAACTTAATCTCAAACATAAATATTAAATAGCTTATTGTGGAAAAAAAAACTATGCATTATCTTTATGATGAGATTGACCAAACATGTGCAGGATTGGTGGATTGTTGAGAGCTTTACATCCAATTCTTAATTATGTGTTTCCTTTCCATTATCTAGTGCATTAGTGGGGAATTGTATTTTAATATGAAAACACATAGCAATGTGAATGCAATAAAATAACTATGAATCAACACTTTAGATATTATTATCTAGATGAAATATGTGAACATGGAAAAAAAAAAGATGACCTAATTTCCCTAGGTTTGGTGAAATCTATTGTTTGCTCTTCAAAATTGACATTGAGGAACTCATTTGTAATTAATCTTGCATGTAAATCTCTCAATGTCGTTACAATTTACATTCATAACATATGACTAATTATTTTGGTTTTTACTAAGCCAAGAGTGGAGGTGAATATAATAAAGGAAATGGTAATGGTTTTTTACTAAGCCAAGAGTGGAGGTGAAGATAATAAAGGAAATGGTATTATGGTTAGGGTCTAAGCCAAAGATAACAAAACAAATGGAATTATGGTGACTATTAGATTCAAAAACATGAAATATGTAAATTAAATGTCATGCAAATTCCAATATTGAGAAGAATCTGCAATGTTCATAACACATGAATTTAAGTGGGGATTCACAAAGACAAGGTGTCTCAGCTTATTTGGGAAGCTTTCATTGAGTGACACCTAAAATAGTGCATACACCAACACTCTCCTAGTATATTTGTCTAGGTGTGAGCTTTGTGATTGATTTAATGTTGAAGAGTACACCTTATTAGAATAGATAAGAGACAACTATAATTGAGATGATTTTAGACTTTAGATGCTAAAAGAAAATATTGTGAGAAAAACCAATGTTGGTTGACTAATAAAACATTTCAAGTGAGAACATTCATGAATTATTGAAAATATAACACTTCTTTTAAAATTTTATGATATTTGTTGTCCTTCATAAATGTAATTTCAAAAAAAATCAAGATTACAAATACTAAAAATTAGTTCAATTTTTTAATTTGTCGCAATTAAAAGCCTCCTATTCACCAGCATAGGAATTACCAAATATTCACATCAAATTGTACACATACTAAATGCCAAAATATAGCGAGAGAGAGGAAACGTTTCTGAAGATTATTGTTTTGCACAGCAATTAATATCGAAGTCCTTTGACATTGTCGCTCCTTCGTTGTCACAACCAACAACTCCTATTCACCACAAAATTAAGTCTCAAACGTCATTTCAACTTTGGAAGAGAGGACGCACGACACAAATGGTCTTTTCACATAGGTGTTTCGTATTTTAGTCTGGTCTTCTCGCCATACGGTACTAGGCAGTGTCCAAGAGGGTATTAACTGCTAATAAGAACCATCTCCAACCCCTATTGCTCAGTATGGGAAGAAATGTGAATTGCCAGGCTCCTCTCGTTTCATTCGAATTGTGTAACATGAACGATTCAGCTGTTTCCATTAGAGGCCAGCCCCGTGTTTCGCTTATTGAGAGAAGGCAAGGCACGTCGGCAGCGCATCGCATGTTCCTCGACGTGCCTCAACCCAACACTTTAGCCCTTCACCATCCAAAGGCGATGCCAAAGTTGGAGACCGTTTTGCCTGGGAAGGATTGCCACAGAAGCAGAACAAGAGAGGCTCCAAGAGTAGAAGGGATCCAGAGTTTCAAGAGTTGAAAGGTTTTATGGAGCTTGGTTTTGAGTTCAGCAAGGACCAGTTGACCCCGCGGGTATTGAGTCTTCTTCCTGGATTGAAGCGATTAGTCCATCATGAAAATAGCACCAACATTTTAGGGTTTCAAGAATCGCCCTTGGAAGACTGGGAACTGCCAAACACAAATGAGGCAGGGGTGGATATGAAAGAACATCTGAAACTCTGGGCTCGTTCAGTAGCTTCAACACTGAAATTCTATTACGAATAGCATGTCAACGTTTATGTCTAAACAGAAACTTTGTAATCCAGTTGATCTTCGAGCTGATATATAGAACAAACTATCGAGCAAATTTTGTGAGGCTTGTGATGTTGTGCGTTTTTAGGAAATTCTGAGACTAGCGATATTTGCTGCCATGATGTAATGATATTAATTACAATTTTCCAATGACATGATTTTAAAGAGATAATAATTATCATATGTGTATAGGTGAATTAGAGTTTATACTAGTTTAGATTAGATTCATGTTAACTCAGGATTTATCATATAATTACAATTTTTCAATGATATATTAATTACAATTTTTCAATGATATGATTTTAAAGAGATAATAATTATAATATGTGTATAGGTGAATTAGAGTTTATACTGGTTTAGATTCATGTTAACTCAGGATTTACCATGTGTCTAAAGAGATTTACTATAGAAATTTTTTTCCAGTATAAAAAAGTTTTTACTTTATGATACTTAATCCCTTTTTCATAATAAATTTGGAATGCATAACACATATTATGTTTGAAAATGGAAGGAATTATACATCTGCCTTGTAGTATGCACCAAATCATTAAAATGTAAAAATGTTAATTATAAGACATTTTTGTTTTCAAGATCTCCAACCTTAATATTTTTTGGTTAGATGAGAACCTTGTTTTAACTAATTATCAAACTCTGAAGAGGTTATCCATAATTTGTTTGATAATGAGTTAATCAAACTCTCTAGTTCTCAAGATTTAATAATTTGCAATGGTATAAAAAGGTGATCAAATTCTAACAAGATGACTTATATATATATATATATATATATATATATATATATATATATATATAATTATAATTGATATTCAAATATTTTAATAATGTGGGCATTGAAATATTTTTATTTATGGTAAATATTGAAATATTTGTTTGTTATTAATGTACTTTTAAAAATCACTTGTCAATTCCATGGTAAATATTGAAAAAATTACATATTTCCCTCACATTGAGATGTAAAAAACACTTATCAAGGAATATGATTGATTTACTTTCAATTATTTTATATATAAAGTTATATACAAATATTTTATTTAAGATGAGTTGAAATATTTTTTTTATAAATAATATTGAAATAACTTTTTTGTTATTAATATTTTTTAATAGTTGTTGGTTAACGTCGAAAGGCTGAGAAGATGAAACGAATCCTTAAAAGAATATATTAAATTTTATTGTTGATTAACAAATAAAGGGTTGCGTTTCATTTTCATTTATCTGGTGTTAATATTTTAATTTCTGTTAATCACTTACATGGTAATCAGTTAGCTATCAAAGTAATTTTTAAATATGATTGGGTAAATGTAAAAAAGTAAACACATAAAGGGATGTCTTTATAATAGCTAGGAAGTTAATGATTGAAATCACAGCCATTTATTTTGTGTGACTACTAAGAATATTCCAGCCATATTTAATCATGTTCATAGAAAACTTATTAAACACTAAACCCCTATTAAATCTACCCATTATCAATAGGTGTACGCTTTTCGAAGTAAATATTACATATCAGCTCCATCTTAAATTAAAAAAAAAAAAAAAACCACTCTAAAAACACATACACAAAAAATTTAATACTTTTCAAAATTTAAAATTATATTTGAAAATGTATGCTATGGCTAGTATTTTTCCTTTTAAATTTTAAACATAACACAAATCACTCTTAAACCTTAAGTATACAACAATTTCCACCATATTCAGGTATCTCATAATTATACATACGGTTTCTTCAATATCCATATGTCTACAACTACAAGTTTATGTTATTATTATGTTCATTTTGAGATCAATTTCTTAAATATTTATATCTCTACACATTTGTTTTTATTTTTTGATTACATTTTTTATTTTTTATTATTATTCATTTTTTTTAAAATATTAGTGTAATTTAATTTATTTTTAATTTTATTATTATTATAAAAAAACCATATTTTTTTTAATTTTATATTATTTTTTAAATTTTATTAATCAATTAAAAAATACAATTAAGTTATTTCAATATAATAACTTATACCTCATTGTATCTATAACACACTCAACCCCTTAATTTTCATTGTATCTATGTGAGGACTTCTCTTATCACAACATATGCTATGTTACATCTTGTAAATACTCAAATTTAGGTCTTCTTCAAAGGTAGTTGAGGTATCCAATAATCTAAATGCCCCAATCAAATAATCAACATTCCTCCTCGGCCTCATCCACATGTCCTATAGCTAATTCATAATTACTCCCATCGGGGTACTTACTCACCAGAATCGTCAACCTCTCCGATGACATCATTCCAGTGGATTACCTTAAAGAACCAACTACTTCCAGATATCCCAATTCAACGACTACAATTTCATCAAAGCCTCTACTCAATCGATAGTTATCCTTCCATCATGTCTTGGTCTTACCATTCCCAGTGGGGCCCACCTCAATTTCATAGCTGAGACCAAGTCTCTTCCATTCTAGATCGATGGTCTACTTTCCTTCTCGAAACTCCTCCATATCAGAGTATCTCCATTACATCTCTACTGACTACTCTGAGTTAGTCATTTCGAGCACACATGCTCTGGCATATTGAATGGTCCTCGTTCATTTGATTTGACGGTTGTAGTGTGCCTCAGAGGGTCCAACTAATCATTGTTTAAGGCAGAAGAACTCTCCTCCTAGGGGAAATTCCGATGATATCTGACGACTGTAATATTACAATGCTCTCTGCGATATCTATGGTCATCAGACTCCTTGTCGTCAAAATCCCGCTTCTAAACTCCTTTCTAGAACCTTGATTGAACTTATGTTGATAGTTTAATGGCTAGATCCAACGATCCAAAACACTCCATAGATATGCCTCGACGAATCGACGAGTCCCATTGACTCAGACCTTTCCTTGTTAGAGTCTCGTTACGATCTAGCCCTTGATTGTTATGATGGGTACCCAATCTGATCTACGGTCTAGATCTACTCACCACACCGATCCAACGACTGTGAGTCATCTCGATTGAACTCGGGTTTTCTTCAAGAAAACAGTTTGATTCTGGACTGAAACATTCAGGAACTTCAAGGATCATTTTTTACCAAAACTCTAAGAGTCACAAAGAAACTCAAAGACCATAAAAATCATCTCTATTTTATGAGAAAGGTAGATATTGCATATCTTGCAATCTTTCCACAGTGAAGTTTTCCTTTCAGGGATCAAGGTTTTAATTTCTCACAGGTTTCTCTCTGGTCAACATGACTTCCACATTACGAGTAAAATGATGCTTTTGTCCATGCATTTCAAGCTTTCCTATAAATCTATAAGGTCCATAGGGATACAACCCGTACTTACATATTTTTTTTCATGTTTTAACAAGTTAGAAATGATCACATTAGTCCAACATAATTATTGAGAGGTTTCACATATCAATTTAAAGCATTTACATTTCCCATTAATTAGACAATTAAACACATGCATCTCTCATTCAAAAATTAAACAAGTCAAGTTATACACTTATCTGACAAGGAATAAATAGACAATACCAAATGACTAAGNCTTTCCTATAAATCTATAAGGTCCATAGGGATACAACCCGTACTTACATATTTTTTTTCATGTTTTAACAAGTTAGAAATGATCACATTAGTCCAACATAATTATTGAGAGGTTTCACATATCAATTTAAAGCATTTACATTTCCCATTAATTAGGCAATTAAACACATGCATCTCTCATTCAAAAATTAAACAAGTCAAGTTATACACTTATCTGACAAGGAATAAATAGACAATACCAAATGACTAAGAGAGTATCCCTTTCCTCCCAATATTAGTCCACACTACATAGTGCTTTCCTACATTATGTCACCCAAGTGCCAAGTTGGGATACCGCAAGGGGAATGATTTATCTAGAATCCAAACTTGAGATGATCTAGGAAGGTTACCTTCCTTCCTCCATTGAAAACAACAGAAGTTGCAATCTTCGCACTAAGCTGAGGAACTCTACAGACTTGTCAGGTGGTTTCTCAACTGGATTTACTTTGCACAAGGGAGTCCCTTCTTTGCTATACAATCCCTCAATGACCTCCCCTTACCAATGCCAGTTTACATACAGTAAGCACCAAGTTGTAGTCCTTGTTTCTCTAGTCTGGATTTGAGTCTTCTCTATTCAGGGTGATCACTCTCAATTGGATGATTTTCCTATTTTGTTCAAGAAAACCTTCTCACTTTGTTTTTCCTCTTCGAGCTAAACTAATGAACTTCTTTGTTCTCTTCTCTTGTTATTTGTGAGTCTCTGACTCATGAATCTGCTATATATATTCGTTCCTCGAATCTCATGTGTCTGCTTCTTCCTTATGTCTTTGATACGATACTTTTCTTATTGAGCGTCTAGTTCTAAGCGCCCCCACGTGTGGTCTCTGGTGGATTTTTTCCACCTTTGGTCTCTTCCTCCACTAATCTCCTTGGGATTCCCACCACCTTCCTATAGATGCAACTTGCATTCTGTAGTTCCCATTTTGAAGGGGTAACTATGATGTCTTATTGTGATTCATTTAATTGGTCATTGCTTCTCCAAATACCAATCCATCAACAACCATTAACTACCTCAACCGATTTCATGGCCCTTCATAAATTGTCACGTGGCTCATTCAAATCAGGCATGCTAGGAGGTATGAGTTTATGCTTATAAAGCTTAAATTAGCTTATCAAACAAGCTTCAAGTTTTCTTCATAAAACAATTAAGCTCCCCACTCCATACCACTTCATTAATCCCTGCTTCATCAATTTTCCACTTGTGTATCATGGCCAATACTTGCAAGGTTGTTCCCTCTCATTTAGTGATTTTGGTGTTTTTATTAAATCAAAACATAATTACATGCTTCATAAACATACTTATATTAAGTCTTAGAATAAGTCTTGGAGGAAAGAAGGGTGTTGTATTCCACTCCCCCTTAAAAAGAAACACCATCCTCGGTGATTAAAACACCACGTATATACAATTATACAAAAAAAAAAATGGGTGTGATAATCTCATGCCATCTTTCATCTCCCATGTTGCTTCATCTGCTCGAAAGTGCTTCCATTGCACCTTGACCTACACGATGGCTCGGTTTCAGAGTATTGTTTCTCTCTTGTCCTGGATGAAATGGGGTTCGGGATGGAAGTCTCCTTCTGGTTCCACATGTATCACAGTCCAATCAATTACATGATTAGGGTCGTGTACATATTTCTTTAACAAAGCTACATGGAACACATTATGATCTCTAAAAATAGGCGGTAATGCAAGTCTGTATGCTACTGGTCTCACTCTTTCTAGGACTTCAAATGGTCCAAAGTAGTAAGGTGTCAATTTAGCATAAATTCCCATTCTCAAGGAACTCCTTTTAGGTTTCACTCGGAGATAAACATGATATCCTACTTTGGAATCTTTGTGAGTTCTCTTGTTGTATGCACAACTCTTTTGTCTTTCTTGGGATACTTTCATATTGTGTCTTATCTTAATCATTTCCTGCTCCATCGCCTTTAGAAATTCTCATCCAATTGTGATCTTATCCACTAGTTTGTCCCAACTAATTGGAACTCTACACTTTCTGCCATACAAGACCTCAAAAGGGATCATTTTCAATGATTCATGATAGCCATTTTTGTAAGAAAATTCTACCAAAGGTAGAAACTCCTCCCACTACTTAGGTTGATGCACAACATGCATCCTCAACATATCCTCTATATTATGTTCACCCTTTCGGTCCAACCATATGTTTGAGGATGGTAGGCCGCGATAAACGCGAACTACATTCCCAAGCCCGCAAACAAGATTTTCCATATATTTGAGGTGAACTTAGCATCTATGTCCGAGATTATGGTTTTGGGAAAACCATGCAATATGAAAATATCTTTAATAAAAACATTAGAAACATATATGGATTTGAAGGTAGATTTAATGGGGATAAAATGAGTTGTCTTTTTCAGCTTATCCACTACAACCATGATCGTTTCATGTTGTTTGTTTGTCCTTGGAAAACCGGTGATAAAATCCATTGAAATTGTTTCCCATTTCCACTCAAGAATAGGTAAAGGTTGCAATAGAATTGTATGATTCCTATGCTCAACTTGCACATGTTGACATTCTAGGCATCTAGTGATGTAATCATCTATGTCTTGCTTCATCCCGAGACAATAATACAGTTGTCTTATCATTGTCACCATTTTCCAGTAACCATGGTGGCATACATATGGTCTTATATGGAAATTGTTCATAGTTAAATGCCTCAAATATGTTGAATTAGGAACGTAGAGTCTGTTGTTATACAAAAACAAACTGTCAGTCCCATGTTGATATCCCTCACACTTTTTTTCCTTGGGTTCTTGTTGTAACCCTTTCATGAATTGATTGAATAACTCGTCTTCTTGCAAGAGAATTTCAGTCATTTGCTTGATTTCGGACTCTCCTACACTTTCTTTTGTTATGTGTACTGTCTGAATGCTTTAGCTAAGCACATCTGCCACCTTTTTTTTCCTTCTCTTATATGTGTTTAATCTCGAAACCAAATTCACTAATCAATGCAATCCATTTGGCCTATCTAGCATTCAGCCTTGGCTTGTTGAATAGTTACTTCAAACCACAATGGTTAGTCATTAGGATAAATCTTCTCCAGAGAAAGTAATGTCTCCACATCTTCAATGCATGCACAATAGCCTCCAATTCTAGATCATGGGTAAAATGTTTCTTCTTATGCGCATTCAACTTTCGTGATTCATAACAAATCACTTTCCCTTCTTGCATGATAATTCCACTAAGTCCTTATTTGCAAGAATCAATGCAAACCAAGAAGTCTTTCTCTTGGTCTGTAATATTCAGAACAAAGGATTTAGTCAGAATGTGCTTCGGCTGCTAGAAGATTTCTTCACACTATAGGGACCATATGAACTTCTACCCATTCCTTTGTAGTGAAGTGATAGGATTTCCAATATTGGAAAAAACCTTTATAAACCTTCAGTAATATCCAACCAATCCCATGAGGGATCTTACTTATGTCACATTTCTAGGGGTAGGCCAATCCATGATTTTCTTGATCTTTTCAAGATCCACTGCCACTCCTTCTGCTGAGATCACATGGCCTAGATACTCAATTTATTTTTGAAAGAAATAACATTTGATCAACTTAGCGTACAACTAGTTTTCTCTCGACACTTATAGAGCCATCCTGATATGCTCTTCATTCTCTTCTCTGTTCTTTGAATACACCAAAATTTCATCCACAAATACTAAGATAAACTTGTCCAAATACCTACCAACCATGATATTCATCAAACACATGAATGTATCTTGTGCATTCATGAGTCCAAATGGTACCACCAAAAACTCATAGTGTCCATATCTTATTCTAAGGGATTTCTTGTGGATGTACTCATCCTTGATTTTGACTTGGTGATATCTCGACCTCAAATCAATCTTTGAGAAAATTGCAGCTCCTTTGAGCTGATCAAAGAGATAATCTATCATAGGAAAAGAATATTTTTTCTTGATGGTCATCTTGTTCAACTATCTATAGTCGATACACAATCACAATGTGTCATCCTTCTTCTTTACAAACAGGGTTGGTGCTCCCCATGAGGACACACTCGACATGATGTAACCTTTATCCAACATTTCCTTTAGTTTCATATTCAGCTTCACCAAATATGGTTTTCTGATTTTGTAAGGAAATTTTGACACTCTTAAATCTCTAGGTACAAGATCTATTGAGAAATCAAGATCCTGTTTCAGAGGTAGTCCATGCACTTCCTCTAGAAACACATCTATGAATTCCCACAAAAATGGGTGATATTCAGCCTTCCACTCCTCGCTCTCTTTTGAGTTAATCACTTGTATAACATACAAGGGATACCCTTTTCTACTGAACTTTTTGACTTGCAATGTCAATATTTTCCTTATTGAAACTATCTTTTAAATGCCTTACAAAATACTTGCATTTTATTGCTCATCTATGCATTCCAAAACCTTCTCATAAAAAATTAACTTTTCCTTATGGGAAACTATTCAATCCATTCTCAAAAGTACGTCATATGAACCTAGGGGTAGGATATTCAAGGCTCCCTGATTTTGCAATCCACCCATTTCAATCGGACATGCTTCAATCAACTCAACCACTTTTCTCGTTGTTCCAATGGCTAATTGGACTAACCATGCTCTCGCATGTTTCTTTATTTGCAATGAACATGCCTCAAAAACCCGAGGTGAAATATAACTAAGGTTAAAACCTTGGTCAGTTAAAATAGAGACAAGTGTGTTGGAAATAATATCTTCCAATTCCACCACAGAGGCTTGGTGGCTTTCTTGTCGATTCTCTACAACTACATAAATTATTGGCACGCTTCAAGCTACATCATTGATTGTAGCTGCCTCCTATAGATTATACAACCTTCTATTATCATGATGTATGAGGGGACAATCCCTTAACAAGTGTGTTTCTCCACATCCCCAACATTGCAACGTCCCTTTCTTGGGCTCCTTTGATATTCCTCTTTCTTTCTCTGTTGGTTTATTTCCACTTTGATATGGAAATTTGTTTTGATGCACACTCGTGCTTGATTGACCCAATTTTCACATTTCCTAGAATTCTTGTAGGGAAATGACTTGAGTCCCTTCTTCTGAAATCCACTCTTGTATTTCCTCTTCTATTCCTTTGAAGGCTCTTGCTTATGCTTAGACTAATCATAACAACACTCGGTCTTCTGAATGGTGTCCTCTAATGTCTTGGGTTTATCAAACTCAATCCAATCCTGGTAGGACTTCGGAAATCAGCTAAGAAATTGTTGAATTCTCTCCTTCTCTTCCTTTAGGTAGGGGACATACATCAACAACTCCATAAACCTTTTGGCATATTCATCCATAGTAAGTTGTCCCAACTTAATTTCATGGAATTCCTTGATTTTTTCATCGTAATATTATTATGATATGTAAGTATTTCTATAACACCCTGTTTCCCCCAGATTGTAAATATAACTGAACTGGCCAAGGACTATGGCAAAGACTCATAAGTATGAATATGTGTTGTAAATGGACCTGCAGGAAGAGGTCAATGAATGTAAATGATAGATTGAATATTATTGAATTTATTGCAGAACTGCTGAGAGGGGATGTGCGGAAAAGAGACCACGATGGTGGTGGAGGGCACCTTGAAAAAGGGGCGTTAACTTCCACCAAGAATTGAATACCATATTTGGACTCCACTAGCCCGGAGAACCAAAAGCGGCTCGCTAGCCCTGAAATAAATGCCTTGCAGGCTGGTAGGTTGATGGCTTAATGAGGGATGGGGAGGTGAACTGCCTATCCGTAGAGCCATCATGACTAACCAGCGCGAGGGTAATTGTGCCACATGCAACCTCGCAAGAGGATAAGGCATATGGCGGAAGTGATTGCAAGGGGGGAGACGCGAGGGGAACTCTGGCAATTTTCCGCAGAGTGAGTGATCGCAGAGAGGGAGGATTGCAACCTTCGCTGCTGGGCACTGGCAGACAGAGAGACACGAGTCTCAGGATATCGTGGTCTCAGCTCGGGGGTGGCTAGTGGTAAATCCAGTAGGAGTCGCTACGCCTACGGTTGGGTGGAAACGAGCACCCCTCTCAGCAGTCGCTTCCATTGCTGAAGTCATTTCTGATAAGTGTTTTGCTTGTATTGCATTCTGAAATTTATATGCTGTCACATATATTCATG
>JASDQU010240448.1:4137-16085 GCA_032191745.1 Picea mariana | reverse complement strand
TATGTGTTGTAAATGGACCTGCAGGAAGAGGTCAATGAATGTAAATGATAGATTGAATATTATTGAATTTATTGCAGAACTGCTGAGAGGGGATGTGCGGAAAAGAGACCACGATGGTGGTGGAGGGCACCTTGAAAAAGGGGCGTTAACCTCCACCAAGAATTAAAAAGACCGTATTTGGACTCCACTGGCCCGGAGAACCAAAAGCGACTCGCTAAGCCCTGAAATAAATGCCTTGTAGGCTGGTAGGTGGATGGCTTGATGAAGGATGGGGAGGTGAACCGCCTATCCGTAGAGCCATCAAGACTGACCAGCGCGATGGTAATCGTGCCACACGCAACCTCAGGAGAGGATAAGGCGTATGGCTGAAACGATTGAAGGGGGCAGACGCGAGGGGAACTCTGGCAATTTTACGCAGAGTGAGTGATCGCAGAGAGGGGGGATTGCAACCTTCGCTCCTGGGAACTGGCAGACAGAGAGACGCAGGTCTCAGGACATCGTGGTCTCAACTCGGGGGTGGCTAGCGGTAAATCCATTTGGAGTCGCTACGCCTACAGTTGGGTGGAAACGAACACCCCTCTCAGCAGTTGCTTCCATTGCTGAAATATTTCTGATAAGTGTTTTTCTTATATTGCATCTTGAATTTATATGCTGTCACATGTATTCATAGACTTGTGGATCTGTACATGTCTTCCTGTGTAGTAATGTCTGTGTAGTAATCAATGATAAGGAGTATATATTAGTTCACAGAACCATGAAATTGTAAAGGATTGCAGCGCGAGGGTGTTCGCGTAATATTTGATATGAATGAGTTGATATAGGCTTAACACTGAGGAAACCGTGTTTGGTTTACGTTGACAAATGAATCTAATCATGCCCAGCCGTTCTTGGGAAGTTGTCTTCCTTTATCTACTTCCGGGAATACCCCGGTAGGGATCTCCTCACCGAGAATTCCTCCTTGAAAAGGTTCACTAAGAACCCAGAACAAGAACTCGAACGCACATGCCTTATTAACCCTGCACGAGGAGGAACGATTCTCTTAAGGTTCCAAGATAGTGGTGTTGTGAGGAGTGACCAGTCGACGGATGAGATCTCGTCGGAGGAACCATAGTCATTCACGACCATTAGATTGACGAGAGTAACGCAAGCGTTACGTGCCTTGCCCTCTCTCATCGTGAGCAATGAGAAATTGGGATCGTAAATCCCAAGACCCAAAAGAACGAATCTGGACCATTAGATCTCGGTCCAAATACCCGTCAGCCGTTGGATCTGGAGAAGCTGCGTAGGGGTTAAGCACAGGGGTAGGCGTGCGAGGAAGTGATCTGAGCCATCAGATCTGGGGTAGAGATTCCGTAAGCCGTTGGTCTCAGCAGGACACGTGTCAGCGTTTGGGAGGCGTCGAGATTTTTACCATCGGAGATTTGGGGAGTATAGATCCGTTGTATATTGAAATCGCGATACGCGATTTCCCGATCAGATCTGGATCGTCCATTGTACAGGACGCGTGGCAGAGGATCCCGAAGATTCGTGAATCGGGAATCGGAGTTCCTGAGAGCAAAGGGAACAGGACTTCGAAAGTCCCGAAATCCCGAGAAAATATCCTAGCCGTTGACCTCGGCAGGACACGCGTCAGACATCAGGCTAGGAATCGGGATTTACCCCATCGGGGATTTCAGGAGTGAAGAGATTGTTGTATCAGGATTCGCGATCCGCGAAATCCTGATAAGCTCAGAACCGTCCATTAGTATGGACACGTGTTGGAAGATCCGAGGAAGTCGCAATTCGGGAATCGGGGTTCCCGGAGGCAAGAACCTCTTGCATGTGGGAATCGCGATCCACGATTTCCCAACAGGATCAACACCGTCCATCAGCGAGGACGCGTGGCGAGAGATCCCAGAGAGTCGGAGCTCGGCATATCGGAGTTTCAAGAGTCATGAAACTCTTACACAATGGAATCGCGATTCGTGATTTCCCGATGCAAGCATGGCCGTCCATCTGGGGGACAGATGGCAACCATCCAGAACCGTCGGTGGTAGATCCCATCGGCATATCGGGAATCGACGTATCGGGGATTTCAAGGACATGAAACCCCTGTATTGCGGAACCGCGATATGCGAATTTCCGACACCATCATAGGCCGTTGATACAAGGGACACGTGTTGAGCATCCGGAGAGAATCGGGGATCGGGATATCGCGAGTCCCGGGTATATGTGTTTTATGTCATCGCAAATGCCGAAACCCCGATGGAAGGTTATACGGCTACGGTCATATGGTAAGTGGTCACATGGACCATGGTATAGCCAAGGGGGCTAGCCAGTGTAAAGGTGCGTCGAGAGTCCAAGGGACTCGTGCGCCATGACATTGAGAGGCACCAAACCCCAACAAGAACTTAAGACTGTGGTCTTGTGAACCTTGTGGTCGCATTGACCAGGACTTAGCCTAAAGAGCGAATGCTTAAGGAGCGCTTCGGGATCGGAGGATCGGGAGTTCCGAGTACGCGTGCACCGCGGCACCGCAAACCCCGAAACCCCAACGAGAGGCTGTCGTATGGTCATATAGGGACCAGTCGTGTGAATCCCGACATTGAACCAAGGATTGGCACTTCGCTAATGCAGGTTTTTGGAGATCTCCCATTTGTGGGAGATTAACCCCAAAATTTTTAAAATTATGATAGTGGGTGTGTTACATCAATCTGAGTGGAATATGGTACGCCATGACTGCATATGAGATGGGTTCCCTCGTCAAAGGCTTGAGTGATGAGGCATGATATGACCCAATGTGTCCATTGTCCATGGATTCCATGGTATGGTATGGAGGAGAGCATCTGCTGTAATAAATGACATACATTACGGGCAACTCAAAGGAAGTACATACAGGCACACTGGAAATTGCCTTTATTAGTCTACGTCGGATGACATTCCGAAGTAAGGACACTCGAGAGGGAATATTGCTCCCTAGTTAGCCTATTCATTTTGTTATAATTAGCTTAAACAAGAAAGTCAACATTGTTAAAATAAAAACAAACTCTCACAAATTTTATAGTCAAACTAGGTATTGAACAATTTCTAAGATACCATTGGATAAAATAATTTATTAGATTGTGATAATAAGGAGGTGGATAATCAAAATACTTTCTTTTAAATCATGATATGTCCATATTAAATCTCATTTTCAAAATATTTGTAACACCATTAACTTTATTTTTAAATAACTAACTCAAAAAACTATAAAAAAAAATTAGGAAGTCTCTCGAAATTTTTTAAATATAAAAATAAAATATTAGAACAAATTAATTAATTTCTTATTACCTTTTCAATTTTTTAATTAATTAAATTTCATGTAAATAAACTAATAAAATTAATTTCAATAAACATTAAATACCATCATTATTACTTTGAATTAAATTATTTTTATTAAAAAAATTTACTTAAAATTTTAATAAACATATTTTTATTAAACTATAATTTAAAGTAGCAATTGATTCTTTTCCACCCTTTCAAAATAATTAAAGAAGGACTGAAATTTTTAATTTCAATAAACAATAAATATCATCCTTATTACTTTTAATTAAATTATTTTTATTAAAAAAATTTAATAAACATATTTTTATTAAAGTAGTAATTGATTCTCTTCCACGGTTTCAAAATAATTAAATAACTGAAATTTATTTGGTCATAATTAATGTCAAAAACTTTGTTTAAATCATATACCTCAAAAGATTAAATTAAAAAGTACATGTCAAAACTGTGTTTAAATCATATATACCAGAAAAGATTAAATTAAAAAGTAGATATAGATAAAAGGATACGACAATGTGAGACTGTTGTTGCTAGTTGTACTTGGTTCTGGACATCATCAAATTTCTGCAAACAAATTGGAGATACAACAGAATCTCATCCTCCATTCTCATAGTGACCACCTTCTAGTAAGCCATCACGCTCATTTGTATGCCTCCTCCACGGGCTCAATAGAGATCTCCGATACCTCCACTTGTCCAATTCCATCAAAGACCACAGACTTGTCGCCATTGCCATTACTCAGATTTTCTGCATCGAAGATGAGATTATGCGCAGTCTTTCCATGAACTGGAACTTGGATATGAGCAGATTGCAGTATGTTTCCATGTACAAAGGGTCTAGAGTGAAGTCGACAAGTTCTTCCATTTGGATCATCTACTTTACATGTTTTTCGCATTTATTCTTCTTTTTCACAATAAGATCTTGGACGATTGCTCGATCATCGGCCTGCAACTGTGGATAACACTGGCAATAAAAGCCAATGACTTGCAATATGACGTTTTCCATGTATTCTCGTACCGTAAATACCAACTCCAAGCTCCTCTTAGTGATCTGGTCCAGGCCAATCTGCAACAAGCAGAAAAATACTAAATGGGATAAGAAGTTGGGAAGCCAACGCCCTTGGCCTTCTCCAACATCTCCCTCTCCTTCCCCAGGAATTTTACACCCATCCATGAAACCCGTGTTGCAGCAAACACCTCCTGCATCCGAGTCGTGCAGTGCATTCCCCGGTCATCCTGGAACTGTTTGAAGTCCTCCTCAATCACAGTTTGATTAAGACATTCCTTCATTGATTCTAGCAGCTTGGCAAACAAAATTTACGCCTCTTGTATATTGTAGAGATGTTGCGGGAGATGGATGAGCTCTGTGTGGCGTTCTGAGAGCATGGAGTCGATATTCTTGATGGGATCGATTCGTTGATGCTTCTCGCTTGAATTTGCATCAGTTTCTTTGGCCAAAACAGAGATACCGACCATCCACTTGTCTGTAATCTCATATTCTTGTATTCGCTCATACTCACCTGAATATTGAATGGAAATTGAGGCTTGTGAATCATCCGCACATATTTTGAGTTGAAGAAATAGCTGGGTTGATTCCCACAACTCGTTCCAGGAGAAAAATGCTAACGCATTTCAAATTCAAAAATGCGGGCGTGGGAGGAATATAGCTCGTCCCACGTAAAAAAAAATCCAGCTAATTTCAAATTTGAAAACGGGCGCGGAGGGGTATTCACGGTGTTTACTGTTCAAGAGGTTTTGTGTTACACCGTCAGCCACCTGGAGGACCGGCCAGAGTCTGAAAAGGTTGGATCATGGATGAGAGGTTGGATGGATACATGGATGTGAGGGGTAGCAGATGGGAGCATGGTGTTGCACAGCCATCCAGCAGCAGGCCCGATATTGCTTGCTGTATCAAGTCTCTCGCGCTACGGAAGGAATGCTGGCAGCCTCTAGGGGACAGTGCCACATCACGAACGGGGAATCGCCCCGATATATTTCAAAATTTTCAGTAGTATGTAACAAACTTTTATTTTTTGACAGATTTCAAATAAAAATGTTTTCTTATATGCTTTTAAATTTATCTCTTCATACATTCTTATCTTTCACCGGTCTGTATGACAAATGCATTTAATTTTTTATATGTAACAAACTTTTTTTTTTATATATATTTCAAAATAAAATTCCCCATGTTTATCGCGACATCGACCGACCGCTTCCCCATTCCATACCCAGACACTTCTCCGACCGTGAATTCCTGGAAGGCGGGCTCTAGATTGGACTTATGTTGTTCCATGGCCTGTAAACTGTATCGTCACTTCTGCGATATACAAATTTACAAATGGAATCAGATCATACCCTCTTCCATATTATGGTCCAGCTATCATGTCATCTTCTATGGTATACATTTTGCACTGAAAACTTCTGAGAAATACAATTTAACCGCAGGGTCCTCACGTCTTTTGTGGAACTATTGTCACCCCATTTTGAAGCTCGTCCGTCTGCTTTCCATACTTCGCCATTTCTTCGAATTTCTTTGGCGGATCATCGGTTTCGCGAGTTGAAGAAATATTCAGTTCCTAGTGGTTGTTTCCTATGCCCGTGCCACTTTGCAATTAGAAATTGAGAATTATATATAAGATCTTATTTCTAGACATGCAATTAGCAATTTCCCTATTCCATATTTAGCCACTTTGCCGGAATTCCGCAAATATACAAACCGGCCGCTAAACTGCCCCATCTTGATCTCTTCCGTTTTAAACATTTTGCAGTCAAATTTTCCAATACCTAAAATTTGACCGTGGAACACTCGCATGTCTTGAGTATCCACGTAACCCTTTTTTGAATCTCGTCTGATCGCTTTTCAGAGCTTCCCATTCTTTCCTTGCTCTCTGTCGTCTCTGTCACCTTCGCACTTGTCTATAATAAAAGAAAAAAAATACTTTTTTATATAAATATACATATCTTGTTTCTAAATATGCAATTACTGACATTTAATTCTAACAGGTCATCATGCAGGAATCATATAGATTTTCATTGATGGGCGAAAGGCTCGAGAAGATCTCCTATTGATGTGCATTAAACCAAGATTTGCGGGGGGTTATATTATCCCTTCCGAGTGTTGATTTCAAAACCATGAAATGTCGTTCGCACGTTGTGGCCTCCACGCGTTCACGAAACCTCCAATCCTTAATTTCTCTTCGTCGTACCCGCCACCTTTGCATTTCTAAATATGCAATAAGTAAGCTTTACTGCTAACAGTTCATCATGCACCACCCATACAATTTGTCATTAATCGATGAAAGGCTCGAGGAGATTTCCCATTCATAAGAATTTAACCAAGATTTAGAGGAGAGTTACATTATCGGCTCTAACTATTCATTTAAACCATCATCTGCAACAAACCAACGTTCCCATAAACTTATGGCATTAGCTCGACAACAGTTCTTTGGAAATACAGTGAACATCTTCGGGCGTGAGGACCAGAACTTCCAGTGGTCCAGGGCATATTATTATTACTCAACCTCTGCTGCAGAGAACCAAGTAATTTGGACCTCTGGGATTGCTCGTGCAGGCTGTGTCCCTGAGGTTTTTTACTGTAAGGACTTGGTCTCTTGGTGCATCGATAGATTTATTTTAGACAAAAGAATTATTCCACTGCAGGACTACTCTTTTGTTTCTTTGTCACCTCAGGTCTTTCGCCAGATGTTAAGATTGTCGGAGCCAACATTGATGTTCAAAGGAGAAGATTGCAAACAATTCTTAGCAAAGAATAATAACGGGTTGGACTTCTTGCCCCATTTTTTGGAAAATCTGCTTCTAGTTCTTGAAGATATTACAAGCTTCCAGGTTAGTTAATTTAGAAATCCATTTTGTGAAATTGCTTGGCTCTTTACAAGAATAACGAGACAGGAGTCCACAGTAACTGTTTCCCGGATGGCTCTTTATATTTTGTATTTCACAGTCAATGAACAAGCCATTTTTTATTGGGGCAGGTTAATTTCCCATGAAATCTGTTCCCAATTGTCAAGCTTCAAAAGGGAAAAGAAATTTTATATGTCATCCTATTTAGTTTTTGCAATAGCGCATTATTGTTGGTTTTCACAACTGTCTCTGTCCAAGAATGTCAACTGTGAATTCCACCCGGTAATGTTCTGGTACCAGGCCTTGTGGAAGCACAAGGCTTGCCTTGTGGAAGCACAAGGCTTCCCACTATTTTTATGAGGTTTTTAATGGCTTCGTCTCTGTTTTCAAAGTTTTGTTGTTAGGAGAAGATGCTCCCTGCATATCTCAACAGGCAACCCGTTTTTTGGACAAGAAGGGGACAGTCGAACATTTGGATAATTACACTGTCATAAGAATTTTTGGCTCCACAGAAAAACCTGCTCTCCTTCCATGTCACATTACAGACATAATGTTTGTTGCAGAAGTAGTGCGACAATACATCTATTGGTTCCATCTGTTGCAAAGGAAGAAAAAAAAAATAGTTCATTCCTCTGCCTTGGAAAGTAGGGGAGTTTGTGTTGAAAAACGTCAACAAAATTGACGAATTCGCAACACATTCTAGCACCCCCAACCTGAGATATGCTGAAATCATAACAGGGTTTGACCCCTATAATGTTTTTCGAGAACATTTACAAACACTTGGCCTTGACGATTGTTTTTTTTAAAAACACCTGCGTGAAAATAGAGACAGTGGCGGCAACGGTCCTGCCTTTGATGTCGACGACGTAGAGACAATGCAAAGCTGCACTAGATTGTACACGCAACAGGGGAAATGCCCCGGTGACAAGAGTGTTCAATCATCAAATAACACTCCAAAAAGTACGACATCCCAGAGCATCACTCCAACGGCCCACCACAAAAACAAAGAAACTCAGAGTTCTCCAAATGGAGGAGGAGATAACGACCCTCCTCACTCTAAAATTGATAATTCTCACAAGCTTCCAGTAGAGAAGAAGAGAAAAAAAATGTGGAGTAGGCGGAAGAGTCGCAAATTCAGAGTGAGAACATGGAACTTGACATTGATCTGGATAGCACGCTCTGCTTCCTTGATCACCCCAAAGATACCATCCACCATAGCCATCCAATGGACATATCTATTACCCAAAATTTTGACGAAGATGAATCATTCATGTTCCAGAGCGCTGTCTTTGATAGCCAGTCAAAAAAATTGATAATTGAGAAAAAAAATGTTAAAAATAAGAAAGGAAAATCTCGTTCAGAGGTTGACCTTGCCAGCATGCGGCTGTCCCAAATCTTTCAACTTCACACCGCCAGTGGAGAAGCACTTCATGATTCCATTAGAGGCATCGAGACCAAAAATGCCAGACTGAAGGACCGGGTCAAGGAATTGGAAGACGCTTTCATTCCTATGCCATTGGTTGTCAATCCTTTGGCAATAGGCATGCCTGGCACCCTTGCACCCAACATAAAAGCATCCTCCACCCTGCTTGCATCCTGTAGAGGATATGTGGAGAATAATATCAAAAAAAGAATGGAACTGGTTACCGAGGCGTGGAAAATATCACAAAGCATCACATCCCTTGGAACCAGGGCACATAGTATTCTCAAACATTTGCAGGTCGAGTTAAAAAATGAAGAAAAATTCTTTGTAAAAACGGTTTTTCCTTTTGGCACCATTGTCAACAATATGACAGAAACAAAAAGAAGAGAACAAGATCTTCCATCTAAAAACCGGATCGGTCAATTGAATGCATGTTGGAAAGAAAAAGTGAAGAACCTGCATCTCATTGTTCAATCATGTGAACAAGCCATATCCAAGAAAGATAAATTATTCACAAGGCTGTCAAATATAGACTTAGCCGGGAAAACCAACGACCTCCAAGACCCCGAATTAATCGCAAACTCCTTGCCCTTAACCAGGCAAGATTTCGATAAACAGGTTGCTATATTTAAGACCTTGTCTCTGGAAAAGTTTTACAACATCATTCAATTTGATCAAGCTCACATCCTCGACTGGCTAGTCAAATATTCAGTACAGAATGAGGAAATTCATCAAGCTCTCTGTAATTTTTCTATCGACTTCCAGGAATTAGAAAATGATATTTTCAACATAAAAATATGGAATGATATCAACGTCACCCCAATGAGAAGCTACATTAAAGAAAGGCTCGAAAGGCAATTGAAGCAAGCTGCAGAAGAAAGGCAACAGGCAGTTACCAGGATTCCAGTAGTCGTCAACGACATCATTGAAACCGCAGTCGTCGGCGACATCAATGAAATGACAGTTGCAAGAAAATAGCCAAAGCCCTCATATGTACCATCATTGTAAGTCTATTGATCACATCTTGCTTTGTATATCAACCCAATTATTCCACTTTCTTGAATAGAGATCTGTGTAGGCAAACACTTATACCTTTCCATTTATTTTTTTTGCAGGTATTGCACTCTATCTTCTTTCTACAATCTTGTTTCTTGTACATATTTCTGTAATGGTCCGCGGGAGCCCCAATCCCAGTCTACATGACAAACGCATTGAAATTCTGATTTATATGTAACAAACTTTAGTTTTTTGATATATTTCAAAATTTTCAGTAGTATGTAACAAACTTTTATTTTTTGACAGATTTCAAATAAAAATGTTTTCTTATATGCTTTTAAATTTATCTCTTCATACATTCTTATCTTTCATCGGTCTGTATGACAAATGCATTTAATTTTTTATATGTAACAAACTTTTATTTTTTTATATATTTCAAAATAAAATTCCCCATGTTCGCAAATGCATTCTTATGCCCCATGTTCCGTGATATACATTTTGCACCCAACATTTCCATCATATACATTTCAAAATTTCCAGTAGCAAGTAACAAACTTTTATGTTTTTACATATTTAAAATAACACTGTTTTCTTATCTCCTTTTAATTTTATATCTTCATACATTTTTATCTTTCACCACTCCATATGGAAAATGCATTTAAATTTCCAAATTTATTTTTCCACTGTCAACAAATTTGTTGTTTGTTATATACTTTCAAATTTTTTATGTTTGTCATATACTTTCATAAAATAAATGGTGCTATACATGCCAACCATCATTTACTTTTGCCCCATGTTCCGTGATATACATGTTGCAAACAACATTTCCGTGATATACATTTTGCACCGAACACTTCCATCATTTACAATTTGACCCCAGTTTCCACAATTTGCTTTCTAACCTCATTGGCAGGGACTACGTTTCCACACAACTTCATTTAACTTGTTCTTATACATTAGGTATCTAGTCATAGCCATGCTCTCAATGGGGGAGAGGATTGTTTCTAAGAGGGGGATGAGATAGGGCGTATTTCCGTTAATTTTGAGATTATAGGTTATACAATTCTTTTGTATTTGCTCTAGGGTAAAATCATGAAGATGGGTAACACTTTTACTTGTTTTATGACAATTCTTTTAAATTTTAACAGGTTCTTCAACTTCCGGTAAACAAAAGAATTTTTTTTATTTAGAATTTTACTTTACTGTAAAAACAAAACTTGTGAAGAAATTTGTTAGCTTTCTACTGACTATTTTTCAAAAACAATTAATTGAGATTTGATATGTCAATTTGGCAATTGTTTGACAGTATGTTTGTTAAAAATGAAGGGAAAGATAATGAGTTATTTTTCCCCCAACAATGTATCCATTATTAAACTTTTGTTTTTGACAAATGAAATATACTACAACAATCTACATAGACTATATTTTGTGATGACTATAGTTTTGAATCTAACGGATGAATATTATAATTTCTAGAATTTTTTGAAGTTGACCTATCTGAAAAAGTTACAGATTTTAAACACATGTTTTCCTCCACCATGTATATATCTTAATTTTTACTTAAAATTAAAATCTAAAAATACCCTTTTGAAAATAACAGTTTAAGGATTATGAATATAAAATTTTCATAATTTTCCACTTTGTATTTTTAGAGATATGGATTTTTCATTTCACTCAGTCATAATTTCACCTAAAAATATTATGGAGTGATTTTTTTATAAAATTAAATAAAATTAGATAAAAACAATGAAAATGAAAACAAATTATATCCAATGAAAGTAGATTCAATTTTGAAAATGTTGGGATCAATTTTGAAACTAAATTCTGAGTATTTGTATGAGGTCGCTACCTCCAAAGATCAAGTAAGATGGAGAGAATTTGCAGTTTCCTGCAAATAGTCCCATTTTTAGTTTTTTGGCCGAAATATTCTTTTGGCCAAAATATAGTTTTTCACGGAATCCGTTAAAAATAAACGTTTCAGTCGAAATATGATTACTGCAGAAAAAAAATTCATCTAAAAAATATTGTACACAAATTTTGAGGGCACCGTCAGGACGTCGTTCAATTTGATGTGCAAATTTTCGACCGAAAAATGTTTCGTCCGAAAAAAATCCTAGCATCTATCTTTCTCCAAAATTCACGAGAGATACTACAACCCCAGACTTCACATCCATAAAGAATAACATGTGTAACAAGAGTCTCAAAGAGGAGTTTCTTCTTATCCCAACTCAAAAGATCAGTTGATTTACAATTGTTTTCAAGCCCATAATAAGCTTTTCATCCCCCAATAATCATTTTCTTAATGCTATAATTCCAATTGAGCTTGTGGTGAATATCAATTCCAATATATTTGTATGAAGTCACTTCCT